>JAXCMG010009062.1:0-51196 GCA_034642415.1 Podarcis siculus | reverse complement strand
AAAGCACCTTATAACAATAAAATTTACAATATACAGAATTTAAAACCTAAATTAAACATTTGACAGAAGAAGACTTCCAGCAGTGGAAGGGATCCTTTGGGTACAAGTCTTCGTTACTAATTCTAGATAACTTGGTAAGCGAAGACATTACAAACTGATTTTCTTGGAATTTGTTTTTCTTTTTGAATTTGAACGAGGTTCTTCATATGTAAGCCATGCCAATTTTCTTTTGCAGTAATCCTGGAGATCGAAAAAGGCAAGTAGTCTAACATTTTGTGTATGTGTTGTAGAAATATATATTCCTGAATCATAAAAAAATACCACACATGCCATAACCACTTCATTGCCCCATTTTCTTTGCACTTAGTCCAGGAATTAACCAAAAAGGGTGTGTTCGAAAGAGGAGATACACAGGGCCGTCTTTAGTACATATACTGCCGGGGTGCAACGATCCGCCCAGTGCCTCCCAATTTACTTTAGCCCCCAAATTAACTTTTATTATGCTTATGTCAGACACCACCCTTACACCTTATCTCTTGTTTATGAAAGAAAGGAGGAGAAAGAAACGTGTTTCTCGCTTAGCATTCACTGTAAAATGAAGAAAAAATGCAGCTCGCGGAAATCATAGTGTGTTCTCTAGGTGCGTTTTTGTGAAAATGGAAAACTAATATCACATGCTGAAACACATGTGTAGTAGAGCCCTAAGTACTAAGTAGTTAGTCAAAGGAAATGCTGACAATTAGCAGAAAAAACTTTTTTTTAAACGATTTCTCTAAACGAATTTGAACTGTAAGTGATGAAACTAAAACGTGCCGTTGTGAATGACAAGCGCTGCTGCTGGCACAGTGCGTCTTTGGTAACTGAGCGCATAAAGTTGAAAGTCCTTTAGTGAAACAGTAGGTATACATTTTGGTATTACCTATTTATATATGTATTTTGTTTTTCTATCTTCATCAAAATTGTTATTTTACAACATGTAGATAGTTAAGAGCTTAGGCGGCTTCAGCGCCCGCCCGCCCCCCTTTTGCAGATGAATTAAAGGCAGTGAATGGTAAATCTTGCAAAATCTTTCAGGTTTCAACTTGCAAATCCAAATTGTTGACTGAGGACTTGTACCTGTGCAGCTGCACACTCCTCATTTTGAGCCAGGCTGGGGCAAGGCTGAGGGAAGGAATAGGAGGTCTACCTGTCCTTTGGGAGGACAAAAAGCAAAACTGATAGTAAGCAATATAATAACAGAAAATATTGAAATTACGAAAGGTACAAGACAAAGGTGCCCACTATCACCATTATTATTCATATCGGTACTGGAAGTCTTCCTAAGGACAATAAAGAGAAATGAAAAAATAAAAGGAATTTCAGTCGGTCGGAAGGAACATAAAGTGAAAGCCTTTGCAGATGACTTGGTATTAACAATAGAAGAAACGTTAACCAGTGCTTAGGAAGAAGAGATAGAACAATTCGGGTATGTAGCAGGTTTTAAATTGAACAAAAAGAAAACTAAAATGGCAGTTAAAAATATGAAACAAGACTTGGTGGATATGTTGCAGCAACAGATCTGTATAGAAGCTGTCAAAAAAGTTAAATATTTAGGGATATGGTTAACATCAAAGAATACAGACCTTTTTCAGAATAATTATGCACCGGTGTGGAATGGAATTAAAAGAGATCTGGAAGTATGGGGAAGGATTTCTGTCATTAAAATGAATGTGCTGCCAAATATGTTATTTTTATATCAAGCAATTCCAATAACCAAGGAATGGCAGAAGATGGTTTCAAGATATATCTGGCAGGGGAAGAAACCAAGAATTCAATATAAGTTGTTAACAGATGTTAAAGAAAGAGGGGGCTTTGCCCTGCCAGACTTGAAATAGTATTATGAAGCGTCATGCCTCTGTTGGTTAAAGGAATGGATGTTGTTAGAAAATTCAGATTTGTTGGATTTGGAGGGTTCTGATAATGGATTTGGTTGGCACGCATATTTATGGTATGACAACACAAAAGTCCATAAATGATTTGGTAAACATATATTCCCCGTTGGAAGCGACGAGTGTGAAAAAGACAAATATGAGTAAAAATTGGGTCACACATGAAAAATTAATACAAAAGATAGGAAGTAAATGGAAAATGAAACCCTATGAAGAGGTTAATGGATATGTGAATGATTGGCTGCACTATCGCCAAGTTGATGAAATGTTTAAACAGGATTTGAAGGAAATATTTTAAGGAAGACTATGAAGAGAATTATTAGTTAATGATAATTAAAGTAAGAAATACAGAACAAGTGATAAAGAATGGAAAATCTTCAGAGGTTGTTGACGGAAGTGTAAAATATTGTATAAAGATTAGAAGTTATGTTAAATGACGGTTGGAAATGATATGTTAAAAAATTAATAAATATGTATATATATACAAAACAGGAAATGTAATTCATTCTTTTTTTTCTCCCCCGCCCTCTTTTGCAGATGAATTAATAACAGAGAATGGTGAGTCTTGCAAAATCTTTCCATTCTTGAACATGCAGAATCCAAGTGACTTCCTCCATTTTGCCATCCCATATATGTTTACAGAGCAGCTTGGGTCTGCTAGAACTTTGAACATGCCCCAGAATTACTTGGTCTTGACATAGCAGCTAGCAGTGTTCTGTGTCTCTATAAATCGGAAAAGAAATGTAATTCTTTCTTTTTTTCCACCCCCACCCCCCCTTGCAGATGAATTAAAGGCAAGGATTGGTAAGTCTTCCATAATCTTTCCTTTTTAGGACATGCAGAATCCAAGTAGCTTCCTCCATTTTGCCTTCCTATGTACCGGTATGTGGGTGGGGTGGGAGGGTTACTGAGCAGCTTTGGTCTGCTAGAACTTTGAAGTTGCCTCAGAGCTGTAGCATATGGTTTTTATATGTGTGTAGATTCCTCCAAAGTGTATTTCCAAGCCTGATGTGTCACAGGCACCTTGATTTTGAATGGCTCCCAGTACTCACATTGTATTGCTTTTAGTGCAAAATATTGCAAAGTCTGGCAAAATCTTTCAGGTTTGAATATGCAAAGCTAAATGACTTTCTCCATTTTGCCATCCTATGTGGTGGGAGGTGTGTGTTGGGGGGGGAATAGATTCTTTGTTTTCCTCCCCGGCTTCTTTCGCAGATAAATTAGTAGCGAGAATGGTAAGTCTTGCAAAATCTTTCAGTTTTTGAACATGCAGAATCCAAGTGACTTCCTCCATTTTGCCATCCCATATATGTTTACAGAGCAGCTTGGGTCTGCTAGAACTATATCATACCCTCCAACATTTCTCTGATGAAAATAGGGGCATCGAGCTCTTCCGGGTTAGTGCCATCGCCTAATGGCGGATTCCCTCCGAGCTCCGGAGGGAATCAGCTCAGCAGGGGTCGGGTCCTGCTGCGCCGGTGACGCAGGGACCCTTAAAAACCACGGGCGCGGAAGCCCGTGGACTTGGTGACTCGGTGGGCACCATTTGCGCCCCCCCCCGACCCGCGAAGGAGCCTTTTTAAAGGCTACGGAACAGGGGACGGGGAGCGGCGTGGTGCTGAGAGTCCTCTGCTTCCCCTGCTGAGTGAAGCCGCATCCCATGGATGTAGAGCGCTGACTTCTTCTTCTGAACATTTGGATTAAAAGCAACAACCCGTGAGTAATACGGAAATTGGACTTAAAAAGGAAAATTTTTTCTTGGATTTGGCATGATCGGGGAAGGCGCAAAGAGGAAGTCCGTCTCCCCGCATTGTAAACAACTTAAAGCAAGGACTAGATAACTAAGGTTGAGAGAATATCATTTTCTTTTCTTTATTGGATAAAAGTTATTAATTTCACGATTGGAAAGTACAAGTAATTTTGCTGGAGGATAAGAGTTGATTTTGAGAGTTAAAGTGCAATCCCCCGGGAACCGGGAGTGATCCGCGAGAGAGCCTGGTGAAGAGATACAGAAGATTTTGACAGCTGTCAAAGTAGCTGTCAAAGTTGGGGAATAAAAAGAGAACTTTGTTTCTGGTGACTTTGCTGGTTAGATTTGTTACAATTTGGATATAAATTGTTGAAAACAAGGAAGAACAAGTTATTTTGACTTTTGGGTTGGAACTGGAAGGATACTAAGTAACCATAATCCCTCTAGAGGGGGTTTTGGGATATTACAAGAATGGCTGTAAGTGGAAAAATACTCATTGAGCTGAACAGGACTTTTTATCTCCTGGGAAAGCTTCAAGAACAAAGCAATATTTTGACTACAAGGGCTACTACACTGAATGAAACAGTAAACAAATTTACTGAAACTGGAAGGGACTTGACTCAAGTTTTTGTTCCTGAACAAAAAGTCCTTGTAGCGGAATCCAAAGTTTTTGCAGCTGAGCAGGAAAAGAAACCTGAAAAATTTGAGAAAGGGGAACCAGGGATACATGATGATTTGGAAGGGAATGAAGGAGGAGTTACAACGCCGCAGAAGATCAAGGAAGGCCAGAGGCCTGTTAGGAAGGATATAAAGGAAAACAAGAATTGGATGATGAAAATTTGGTTTGAACTGGACAATGAAGATTGGAGAGATCTCCTGATGTGGAGATCTGAAGACCTATGGATTACAAATTTGATCAAGATGGAAGTTGGAGCTTTTGGGACATTCAGACTCAAAAGGATTAAGAAACAAGATTTGAGCTCCACTTTTAAATATAGAGGTCAGGATGGAAGAAAAATTGACATTTTCGAGACAGAGCTTCTCCGAGACTTGGTGCTTGATATAAAGGACTATCAAAAAAGAGGAACTGAGAGAGAATTAAGGGCCTCGGATGTGAGGTCTCCAGGCTGATAGCAGATAGACTGATGGACATTGGGGACCGAAACCGGGAAAGGGGGGTTGGAGCTTGGGAATCCAAAGGGTGTACAATGATATTTTGAAATTTTCTTCTTTCTTTATTTTGTTTTGCTATGAGTACAAAAAAGGGGAATTCGTGGAAGGGAATTGGGGTCGACCTTAGTAAAATATTCTAATGTATAAAGACTGTGGATTATAAGGTGAAAGAGGCTATATAAAATGAACTAAATTGAATAATGAATTAAATACAATAAGTTCAAAAATTGGGGATAAGAACTTGTTTAACCAAATAAATGGAAATGGAATAGAAGAAGGGGAGGTGTGGGGAAGTCTTGGAAAGATGTCATTGAAAATAAGGTTTAAATGGTAAATGTTTTCTTTTTTCTTTTTCTTTTTTCTGGATTTTTTGAAAATTTTAATAAATATGATATTTAAAAAAAAGAAAATAGGGGCATCGAGTGTCTAGTTTGGTTTTGATCTGTGCAATGAATGCTGTGTTATTGCCAAACAGCCATACTTGGTCTTGACATGGTAGCTAGTACTGAGCAGCTTTGGTCTGCTAGAACTTTGAACTTGCCCCAGAACTAGTTTTGGATTTGATCTGTACAGGTCCGCACACCCCTCGGTGTGGCGGCATTGTGGGATGGCAGAGGCTTCCCTGGGGCCCGGAAGGGGGAGTTGGAATAGTGGTGCCCTTCCCCACCTATCAGGAACCGGATCCTAGCCTGACCCTGCTTCAGCGAATGGGGAGGCAGGCTGGGACTCAGGCTGTGCCAGGGGGTGGAGCTGTCGGAGTGGGTGGCTTTCCTTGGATCCGCCCCTTCCCCATTTAGGCAGCCTGCCCCTGGGGCACCACCTATTTGAATGTTGTGTCATTGCCAAACAGCCATACTTGATCTTGAAACGGCAGCTAGTAGTGCTCTCTGCCTCTATAAATCAGAAAAGAGACGTTTTTGACACTGAAGCCTCAAGAAAAAAGCAGCGATGCAAGCAATGTACCCACCTCAAATATTTCTCCCTTTACCCTCCCCCCCACAATCCCTTCCATTTTGACTCAACCTGAACCAAAGGTTCCCTTCCTCTGATAGAATGAGTATCCTATTTATTATAAAATGCATATCCCACAGAGGTATCAAAGCATCTTACAACAATAAAATATACAATATGCAAAGTTTAAAACATAAATTAGACATTTGACAGAAGAAGACTTCCATCTGTGGAAGGGGTCCTTTGGGTACAAGTATTTGTTACTAATTCCAGATTACAAACTGATTTTCTTGGAATTTGTTTTTCTTTTTTAATTTGAATGAGGGTCATATGTAAGCAATGCAAATTTTCTTTTGCAGAAACCTTGAAGATTGAAAAAGGCAAGTAGTCTAACATTTTGTATATGTGTTGCAAAAATATATATTCCTGAATCATAAAAATACCACACGTGCCACAACCACTTCATTTCCCCGTTTTCTTCACACTTAGTCCAGGAATTAACAAAAAAGGGTGTGTTCCAAAGAGAGGACACGCTTCAAGCTTTTGTATTATCAAATTTTCATCAGTTTTGGACATAAAGAAATTTGAGCAGTTGCTAAATTTCATTTCATACCATATCTGTGCAGAGTTTTGAAAAAACTGGAGGTGCTGCATTTTCCTCATCTTAGAAATATATTATGCTTTACAGTTGTGTCTGAGATGAGTAGAAACTAACTTATGCTTTTAGAATATATATTTTTAATGAAATATTTATTATAATAATTGTTTTGATTGTGGTCTTTTGACACTGGAAGGTTTTTTAAATCAGTCAATCAATCAGTCCACCCATGCACCCACCCACAAACAATATCCATATACATACAGGATCTTCCAGACCTTAGTTCATGGAGTGACAAAGGTATGAAAAGAGCTTCTTTGAGTATTTAATTAAACACGATCCGAATCCGCCAGGGCTCTCACACTAAAGCTTCCATGTATGTTCAGCTGAAAGCAAGTTAAAGCCCCCTTTAGACATACATGCTCATTGCATCAAGATCAGATGGGGGCCCATGAAAATAAGGATGTGGGGGCGTGGGGCTTACACATTCAGCTCCTGACCCACCACACACTTTTACCACAGTGGAAGAAGGCTTGGGTCATACATAGCAAAGACCTATTGAAATCAAAAAGATGTAATTGAGTCATGATTAAGTTAAACCCAACTGATTTCAAACAGTATGTTCTATGCATGATTAAATCTGGATCCAGGCCATGGCATTGATTGATTAGGTTGTAGAATGAGTAGAACTACGGTATCTATCACGTTCTTGCCAATGAAACCTTTATGTTCATTCCTTTATTCACAGAATTTTCAGATGTCCGCTTCTACAGAGGTGAGTAGAATGCAAAATAATGTGCAAACAGAATGGATATTGGAGAGAAACCAGCAACTTCTGCAAACATCACTTTGTTGACTAGGGCTTCTTCAAATCATCCTGTAATCAAACCTTAACCTGAGTGCTGCCAGATGGTGCTTGACTGCAAATCTCATCATCCCTGGCTATTGGTCATACTGTTTGGGGCTGATGGGAATTGTAGTCCAGATCCACACCTACTGGACTAGTTTACTTACCTAATACTGTGTGACTTAAGAAAAGCACAGCCATTTTTAAATGCACAATTTGAGGAGAAATACCTTATACAATGTGTTTATATAATAGACCCTGGGGATCAGCTAGTCAAACTCCCTGCAATGCAGGAATATGCAGCTGTCTGGCAGACAGTTGAGAGTGTAGTCCACAGACTGGTGACTTAAAAGAGAGATGCCCACAGACAGCCTTACTTAATTTATACGTTAACAATTTCTCATCTTTCATTTAAGTCTGTGCCTTTGAATCAAGGCCTTTCTTTTTGTTGCAGTTGATGTGATCTTCGACCCAAGGACAGCTCACCCAAAGCTAAAAGTGTCTGAAGATGGCAAAAGTGTTTGGAACACAGGAAATGTTTCTAAGGTTTCTGACTGGAAGGAGCGGTTTGACTCTCGCACATTCATTCTGGCGAAATGTGGATTTTCAGAAGGCAAACATTACTGGGAGGTGGAGATTGGTCAGAAGAAAACCTGGGACTTGGGAGTTGCCTCTGCAACCGCTTCTAGAAAGGGGGAGATCACCCTGTCTCCTGAGAATGGCTACTGGGTCATGGGATGTGATAATGGAAAAGATTACTGGGTTTGGCCAGAGCGATGGACCCGCCTGAAAGTGAAAGGAAAGCTTAAAAGATTAGGAATTTTCCTAGATAAATCAGCTGGAAACTTATCTTTTTATGATGTCTGCAGCAAAAAGAAATTGCACACTTATAAAACACTTGATGTTGGGGAGCTTTATCCCTTCTTCTCCACAGGATCTGTGACTGCAGAGCTAGATAGTTCTCCACTAAGGATTCTTCCATGGAATTTGGAAGACTGATTGTGGGTACAGAATGGGAAAGCATACCAGCTAGCCCTGGAATAGCTCAGAACTAAAATGAAGCCCTTTAGTTTAGAAACAGAGTAGACACAATGGCATCAATAAATTCCATCATGTTCCCACATCTAAGAAGTAGAAATGATTCAAAGCATATGGAGTGTGGACAAGACACCAAGATCTACTTGAAAGGGAAACACCTTTATGGCTATCCCCTATAGAAACTAGTACACAAAAGAAACTTAATATGATGGAGAATTGAGGCAGATATAGAGACATACTGTATTTTTTCTGGAAATGTATGCAAATTGAAAAAGTTTGAAGAAATCCAAGAATGGGTAATGGATTGGTTTGAATATTATCAAATTAATGAGTAATTTAAAAAGGCATTTCTAGAATTAAGTTCTGATTTTACTTGAAGGAAAATAAAAACTCATTTCAAAAATGTATAAATTAATATTTCTGTAACAACAAAAGCTTATATGCACAGAAATGGAAGGAAGAAAAAGTTGCAACCAAAGAAGAATAGAAAAGTAACATAATGGACTATGCAGAACTGGCAAAATTAACAATAAAATTAAGAGAATCTAATGATGAGTGTTTTATGGACTATTTAAAGAAATATTACAGTATGTTGAACTCATGAGCAGGATTTGAGCTATGAGCAACAGAAGTAATTAGATTAGATTATAATATTGTGGTTATGATTTGATAGATAGAAGATAGGGTGCAGCAGAAGAGGAGAAACAACCACACCATGGAAAATGGGGGTGGTCAACAAAAATAAAGGAGGAAACTGTGTTTTGACTGTAAATGTTGAAAATGTTGAAACTTAATAATATATAATTTTTAAAAATATAAATGATTCAAAGCTTAGTTTTCCTTGTAAGCATGTATAAATAGGGAATGTAAGTTTCAGTGACTGCATAAATGTTGTATATTGTTCAACAAGGAAATTCATAGTAAATTCTATTGATTTGATTACTGTATTTTGAGTAATAATAATAATTTTAGAATTGTTAAATTTAAAATGCCAAGCTTTGCGAAGGCACAGGCCCACCAGCTGTAAAGGTGGTAAGCAATCACAGGCTGCTCTGGAAGAAGCCCTTCCTTGGACCCATGGGCAGACTTTGATCTTTCAAATTTTGGCAGCACCCTGTGTGAGCCCAGAATTTGGCACCCTGCTGCCTCTCACCTTCTGTTGGGTTGAAATAAACGACAGACGAATGGCAAGTGTCATCTGGGAGGCATCTCCCGAGCAAGTCTCGGGGAGTCTCTTTTATTGCATATTACAACATTGCCACAGGTGCGCTTGTTGCTGATTGGTTAACACAAGTACAAAGCAAAGGTTACATATAGGCATTAATCACTAATAGATTAAAGGCTGGGAAAAGGAGCACAGAACTAGACAGGCATGAAAGCCTCCTAATTAAATTATAACTAGTGATTGATATAACAAGAGTTAAACAATTACATTCCGATAGATGTGGTCAACTATGTATTAAGAACAGGTCAGAGTGTGTCAGAGTGTAATATTGTCATGAACTCAATATGAACTGAACATTCTGGGATGATGAGGGAATGTCTCAGTATTGAAACGGTGTGTGTAGCATCATGTGCAGAAGCAAAGCTTACCTTCATCTCCCCCTTTCCTTTTTGATTTAAAGGTGAGTGGGACAAAAATAATTCCGGATACGTGGTTTGCCAGCGCATTTGTGGGTTTAGTCATCCCTGCCCCAAAATGAGGGATGACCCACAGAATAAGTCTGTCCACCGATGCTGTGTTGGGGCAAAAATACTCCGGGATACGTGGTATGCCAACGCATGCCCGAAATAAGTCTGCCCACATCTCTCCTAATGTTTATTATTGGTGCTGCCATTTCGCAAAGTAGGCAGCAATGATTTTGTTGGGTGGTTGAGGGGGAGAGAGAAGCTGAGAGCAAAGACGTATGAGACTAGGAATGCATTGGACGAAGCAGCATAACAAAATCAATATACATACTATGACGATAGCGTATTGAAAAAGATTGCGAAACCAATTCAGATTTAGCAACCAACCGGTTAGCCACTGGGTGAATGAGTCCCAGAGGCCAGAAAATCCAACGTCCTGTTTAATGTGGTGTGTAAGATTTTGCAAATGAGAGATTTGGCTTTGAATGGCTTTAGAATTATCAGTAATATTGAAGCAGCACATGTCGTCCACTTGTTCACAGCCATAATGATGAAGCATCAGTAAATAATCTATAGCAGCACGATTTTGCAAAAGTCCATGTTGGAATTCACTCTGCTCTTTATTCAAAAGGTGAAGAGCTTGTGAAGTGAAATTTAAAGCCTTTGCTGTGGAACAGGCTAAAGAGTTAATGTTCCTACTATTCCGTACAGCCAATCCAGGGACTCCTAAGAGAGAAACAGCTAAAGAAATATATTCAGATCTACTGGGGAGAGAAACAGAATCATCACAATCATTAGTCAATTCCACAGAGCGGCGATATCGAGAGCGGGACAAATGATGCTTTTTGGGTAAAATGATGGACAAACGGCTTAAGCAGCAAGGTGTGCCATGGCTGATGTTTGCTGGAATATAATTGAATGTATAGCCTGGGCACGACCAGAACCAGCCTTCAGGCAGCTCTGTATGTTTATATACATAGGAAATATTTACATAATCAGAGCAGTTAAAATTATCCTTGCCTATTGTCACACAGTTGGGTTTTGTGCAATTGACCATACGGGCGCAAGTGACATTAAAGGAAGCCACGTATGGAGTCAACAAATCAATGGCCAAAGGAGGGCGTTGGCGCACTTGGGTACCCCAGTTATGGTATCCAGAATAACCAAGGGTGCGGAGAGAATCATTTTGGGGCAGGGATGACTAAAACCAGGTATCATTTTGCAGATCTAGAGGGTCATGGCAGACAGGGATAAGGCAGGAGCCAAGGATTTCACCTATTGATACCTGCTGAGTTAGGCAAAAGGAAGAAACATTGAGGGTTTTTGCAAAATATTCCCACACATTAGTTGGTGTGGAACCGCCGCCGTTAGGAGCGGAAGCAGAGATGGGCAAAAACAAAACGCTGAAAATGAGCACTATCATAGAATTGATATTAAGGCAGGAAATGAGACACAGAAGCAAATTATCAGGGGTTGCTTCTAGCTGCTTTTCCTTTCTAAGCTGTTCAGCTTGAAATGAGAGCGATTTTATTTGGCCCCATGTCACTGGTCCATTACGATTTCCCCGCTTGGGAGTCCTGGGGGGGTTGGGCGCCATATCCTGGGCGATCTGGAGTTGACAGTCGAACCGCGGTATCGGATTCTGCAGGGCCTGATGCCATGCCATGGTAGAGGCGGACGCAGCATGCGGGAACCCAGTGAGCACCCTGTGGAGTAGAAACTGCAGCATAACCCTTTCCCCAGGTAATCAGTTTAACTGGTTCACTCCACGCGTTGGAGGGTAATATTTTATAGAGGACCAGCGGGGAGGGGAGTATCTCCTTTTGCTGAAAACGCTTTTGGAGGTGAGTATAAGATTGATGATCCTGTATGGAAACATTCAAATGATTGAGAGTGAAAAGAACACTAGCCAACCAGCCTTCCTTTTCGGAGAGTGAGGCTGGAACTCCGGCCTTCTTTTCCTGTCGAATCAAGGCAGTTTTTAAGGTGCGATTGGCATGTTCAACAATCGCTTGGCCTTGAGAATTGTAGGGGATGCCAAATAAGTGGTGAATAGTCCAAGTTTCACAGAACTGGGCAAAGGTTTTTGCGCAGTACGCTGGGGCATTGTCAGTTTTTAAGGAATGAGGTTTGCCCATGACTGACATGGTACGAACAAGATGATTGCAAACATGTTTAACCTGTTCTCCCCTTTGAGGAGTGGCCCAGATAAAGCCAGAAAACGTATCAATGCAAACATGTATGAACTTCCAAGGTGAAAAAGGGGTGAAGTGAGTTACATCCATTTGCCACAGCTGGTTGGCTTCCAGCCCACGGGGATTAACACCAGGGCTGGGGTGGCCAATCTGATTAGAGCATTGAGGGCATTGCTGGATAATTGCACGTGCCGCTTCCAACGGAATTTGGAACTGGCGGCTAAGGGCTTTTGCATTTTGATGATGGAAAGCATGACTTTCAATGGGGGAGACAGGCAAAGCCCTAAGCAAAGAATCTGCTTTTGCATTGCCATCAGTGATAAAGCCTGGGAAGGGTTGGTGAGAGCGAATGTGCACCACAAATAGTGGGTGGGAGCGATTGGAGAGAAGCAATTGTAAGGACAGAAAAAGGCTCAATAAATTGTCATTCAATAAGGGACTTACATAGCTGCCCTGTAAACGAGTTATGACATTTGCAACATAAAGACTGTCCACTACCAAATTAATTGGCTGTGAGGAAAAATGATGCAGAGCTTTAACAGCAGCTGCTAACTCAGAACGCTGAGCAGACTTTTGTGGGAGAGTGTAGAGGCTGTGCCATTCCTCATTTTGTTGCCATGCAACCACCCCCCTGGAGGGGGCTCCGTCAGTAAAAACAGTAGGGGCATCCAAAGGGACAGGAGATAATATGGAAGAGAAAGACAGGGAAATTTGTTTGCTCATTTGCAGGCGAGGGTCGGCTGGGATATGGCAACCCACTTGGCCAACAAAATTGGCTAAAGCGCACTGTAAATCCATGCTAGTGGAAGGAACAGTTTCCCATTGTTCTAAAGGCATGGGCACAATAATTTGGTGGCAATCAATGCCAAAGAGGCTTTTGCATCGACGGCGACCCTTGCTGATGAGCTGAGCAAGAAGCTCCACTAAGGGAGTCACCGTGTTTTTTGGCGTATGATGTAAATACAACCATTCAATAATATGAACTTTTGATGGGCCTGACTGAATAAGGGCCGCAAAAGGTTGGACAGAATCTGTCATTATGACTACATCTGTTAAAACATTAAGAATTGCTCGGTCAACCCAGTGGAGACGCATAATCTCCTTTAACTGGGCAACAGTTTTCTGTTGAAAGGAGGTCAAGGTGATTTGCTCACCAGGAGACTGATGGCCTTTTAAGGCTGAAAAAAGCGGTCGTAAGACTTCCGGTCAGCGCCAGCGATTAATGGCGGACTTACCTCCGAGCTCCGGGGGATGTGTGCTCCGCGGGTTCGGGTCCTGCCACTACAGCGAAGCGGTGACCCTTAAAAATCACAGGAGTGGAATCCTGTGAACAAGGAGACCCGGTGGGCACCTTTTGCGCCCCCCCCTAAACTGCAAAGGAGCCTTTTTAAAGGCTTCGGAGCGGTAGCGGGTGAGCGGCGTGGTGCTGGGGGTCGTCTACAGCCTGTGGAGTGAAGCCGCACCTCCATGATCGGAGAGCGCTGATTCCTTCTAAAGAATTCGGACTCTAAAGCAACTACTCGTGAGTAGGATTTAACAGGTTGAACTTGGGGAAAAATTTTAAGAATTTGAGAACTACCACGGGAAAGGTATAAAAAGGAAGTCTGTCTTTCCGCGCTGCAGATGTTTAAAGCAAAGTGATTGTAAAGCAGCAACCAAAGATAAGAACTTTTAAAGTTAAGAATCTATCGTTTGGAGAATATCTCCCCCCGTTGCGCAGGAGCGGAGGGGGGTGGAAACTGAACTTTTGCATCCCTGCAAGAAATGTATGACTTTAAAGGGAAAAAGATATCCGCTGCCCTGATCTCTGGAGTTCGACTGTCTTGATAAGGGAACTTAACGGTGGATTCTCAGCACATTGGGAACAATTGTTGCATTAACTCTGTAAGTTACATTGTCTTCAGAGAGACTTTAATACAAAATAGCACTGTAAAAAACTTGAAACTGTGGCTAATTGAAAAGGGGGATTTCACAGAGATATTGACTTTAAAATTATAAAGGGAAGTTGGAGTTTTACCCCCTAGTGGAGACTTTGTGGTAACATTAATAATTAAGCCACTGTAACAAGATCCAGTGGAAATTTCCTTTAAGAAACAAAAGTGCAAGTGTGGGATGTGACCTTGGCTGTGAATGAGAGTGTTATGGATAAAGAGAAGGGAAAATTTGAAGAAAAAACAAGTCTAAGATCCGGTAGACAATACAAAACTGACAGTTCCCACCAGCAAAGAGCTTCAACGTCCGGAGGCATAGGAACAGCTGCTGCCTCTCAACCAAAAGTAAGAGCAATGTCTACAGAAGATACTCTGGCACAGGCTCTTAGCAAAATTAATGCATCTCTGGAAAATTTAACAAAGCAGGGTACTGAGACAAGTAAACAAGTTGTGAAAACTAACAAACAAGTGGCTGAAGTCTCAAAAAAATTGATTTGAACACGAAAAGCATCGATGACCTGGGGAAGAAGGTAAATTCTAACACAGAGACTATTGTAAGGCTTTTGGAGGATTCGGCTACAACCCGAAAGATTGCTGAGGAAGCGAAAGAAATTGCTGTTGCCACTCAGGAGAGGATACCACCAGTCATCAGGAGATTGGAGGACCACGACCTGACCTTGTCTATGATCGAATTGCAAAGAAAAGAGAGAAATTTAAGGCTGAGGTCAGTTCCTGAAAGTGAAAAAGATAACCTGGTGGACTTCTTAACAAAAGAATTTTCGGACTTTTGGCAACAGGACCTGGAGGAGGAAGAATTTAAGATACTGAGTGCATTTAGGCTTGGTACAAGACAAAGGAAAAATAAAGCAAGAGATTGTTTGATAACATTAAGAACTAAAGAAGAAAGAGACAAAATTCTGAACCTGCACTACCAGAGAACTCTGGAGATTCTTTTGTGGAGATTTATAAAGAGATTCCGAAGCACATTTTGGATGTAAGAGCAGACTATAAAGACCTGGTCATTCTATTGAAGAAAAACAAGATATTCTTCAGGTGGGAATATCCACAAGGCCTATCTTTTAAGTTCAAAAGAAGGAAGATAAGAATAAGATCATTGAGTGATAAAGACAAGTTTTTGAGAGACCACAAAGAAGACCTTCAAAAGGAGGTGGAATCCGGAGGGGAACTGGTACTACCAGGAAAAGGATCAATTTATCATTTGGGTTGTCACCACCGACAGAGGAAGAACAATGACTTGGAGCAGTTGGAGGAAGTAAATAGTCTCACCATGGCTCTGCAACTTCTAAGCTGGAACTGCAATGGTCTGAACATGCCCCGAAAGAGGAAATCGGTTTTTCATATATTGAAGAAAGAACAATTGGACTTGATTTGTTTACAAGAAACACATGTGACAAGGCTGCACAGGAAATTATTAGTGAATAAAAGACTGGGACAAGAATTCATTTCATCTGACAGAGTTAAAAAAAGGGGAGTTGTAATATATGCAAAAGAAAAACTGCTACCAAAATTTTTGTTTAAAGATGAACATGGAAGATTTTTGGCAATTGAAATCCAAGCCCAAGGAGAGAAATTTTTGATTGTTGGAGTTTATGCACCTAACGAGGGGAAATCGGAATTCTTTAAGAAGTTGCATGAGATCTTGTTAGACTATTTGGATTACAACTTGATAATGATGGGAGACATGAATGGAGTTGTTTCAACGAACATGGACAAAGCACAAAGACAAACACTTACCAAGGATGGAAGATTACCAAAAACTTTTTTTGAAATGACTGACAATATGGATATAATTGACATATGGAGAACAAAGAATCCTCTTGAAAGAGAGGGAACCTTCTTTTCTGAATCCAAAATGACATGGACCAGAATCGACCAAATTTGGGTTACTAGAGGAATGGCATCAAAGATAAAAAAAGTGGAAATCTGCCCCAAAATTGCTCCGACCATAATCCAGTAAAAATGGAGATGAAACTAGCAACTACTGGCACCTTCAGATGGAGGATGAATGACACCTTGTTTAGAGATGAAGAAGTTTACAAAAAGGCCCCAAAAACTTTGAGAGACTATTGTGAAATAAATATGAACACTAATGTTGAAAAAAGAGTAATCTGGGACGCAAGTAAAGCTGTTATGAGAGGATTTTTGATACAACAAAATGCAATTAAAAAGAGAACTCAAAATGAGAAAAAAGACAAGATTTTGGAGAAGATAAAAGATGGGGAAAGGAAACTAAGATCCAAACCAAAGTCCCAAGAGATTTTGAGGGAAATCAAGCTATATCAAACACAATATATGGAATTGATGAATCAGGAAATAGAATGGAAAATTAAACAAATGAGACAAAAGACATTTGAATCAGCGGATAAATGTGGTAAACTTCTGGCTTGGCAAATGAGGAAAAGACAAAAACTTAATACGGTTACAAGTCTAGAGGTGGAAGGAAAGAACATTCATAAGCCAAATGAAATTAGAGATTGTTTCCAGAGTTATTTTAAACAATTATATTCACAAGGACCGCAGAAAGAAGAAGATATAGATCAATTCCTTAAGACACATGGATTACAAAAAAATTCTCAGGAAAGTAAAATAGGGCTGAACCAGAAAATAACTGAACAGGAAATAGAAGGTGCCATTCAAAATATGCAATTGGGCAAATCCCCGGGACCAGATGGGCTTACTTCCAAGTATTATAAGATGCTGAAGGAATGGATTGTACAACCAATGAAGGAAGTTTGTAATGAAATTTTGGAGGGGAAAAGGGTGCCGGATTCGTGGAAAGAGGCGTATATCACACTAATACCAAAGACAGAGACAGATAAGACTCAACTTAAGAACTACCGTCCTATCTCGTTATTAAATGTGGATTACAAAATATTTGCTGACATTTTGGCTAAGAGATTGAAGAAAGTTTTGATGGAGGAGATTCATGGGGACCAAGCGGGCTTTCTCCCGAGAAGACATATGTCAGATAACGTAAGGAATATAATTGATATTTTGGAAATGCTAGAAGCAAACATAAATACTAGAGCAGTCTTGATATTTGTTGATGCAGAGAAAGCATTTGACAACATTTCTTGGAGTTTTATGAAGAAGAATCTCCAGGGGGTGTGGGTAGGCCAAGGATTTGAAAATGGTATTGGTGCAATATACTCAGAACAGAAAGCAAAATTAATTGTGAATAATGTGGTTACAGAAGAGTTCAAGATAGAAAAAGGAACACGTCAGGGGTGCCCAATCTCTCCATTACTTTTTATTTCAGTTCTGGAGGTTTTACTAAATATGATTAGAAGGGACCAGTTGGTTAAAGGGGTCCAGGTCGGAGCTAAACAATACAAATTGAGAGCATTTGCAGATGATTTGGTACTTACTTTACAAGAGCCAGAATCTAGTACAAAAAGGGCTTTAGAACTAATTCAAGATTTTGGTCAAGTGGCAGGATTTAAACTGAACAAAACTAAAACTAAGGTTTTGGAGAAAAAATTAAAACCTATTGAAAGGGAGAGGTTTCAGAATGTGACAGGTTTAACTGTGGTTAAGAAAGTGAAATATTTGGGGATTAATATGATAGCTAAAAATTTGAATTTGTTTAAAGACAATTATGAAAAATGTTGGACAGAAGTGAAAAAAGACTTAGAAATCTGGTCGAAGTTGAAGCTTTCCTTGTTGGGTCGAATTGCAGCTATAAAAATGAATGTATTGCCTAGAATGTTGTTTTTGTTCCAAACACTGCAAATTGTGGACAAGATGGACTGTTTCAAGAAGTGGCAAAAAGACATTTCTAAATTTGTCTGGCAGGCAGGGCAAAAAGCCCAGAATAAAATTTAAGATATTAACTGATGCAAAAGAAAGAGGGGGATTTGCCCTGCCAGACTTTAAACTTTACTATGAGTCAGCAGCTTTTTGCTGGTTGAAAGACTGACTACTTCTTGAGAATACAGATATTTTGGATTTAGAAGGGTTCAACAACACTTTTGGGTGACATGCATATCTGTGGTATGACAAGGTTAAAGCTCACAAAGCTTTTAAAAATCATATTGTCAGGAAAGCACTGTATAATGTTTGGATTAAATATAAAGATTTGCTTGAAAACAAAACGCCCAGGTGGTTATCTCCAATGGAGGCGAAGGCCGTGAAAAAACTCAATATGGAGTCGACATGGCCGAAATATTGTGAAATTGTGGAACAAGAGGGGGATAAATTGAAATTGCAGAGTTATGAAAAATTGAAAGATAAAGTGCGAGACTGGCTTCACTATTATCAAATAATGGAGGTTTTTAGGTCTGATAGGAAAAATGGTTTCCAGGTGGAAAAATCGAAACTGGAGACAGGACTGTTAGAGTCCAAAACTAAGAACTTGTCAAAAATGTATAACTTGCTTTTGGAATGGAACACACAGGATGAAACAGTTAAATCAGCTATGATTAAGTGGGCACAAGATATTGGTCATAACATCATGTTTGAAGACTGGGAACGGTTATGGACCACCGGTATAAAATTTACAGCATGTAATGCCTTAAAAGAAAATATTATGAAAATGATTTATAGGTGGTACATGACCCCAGTCAAGCTTGCAAAAATTTACCACTTACCTGATAATAAGTGTTGGAAATGTAAAGAGACTGAAGGTACATTCTTTCACCTTTGGTGGATGTGTCCAAGGATTAAGGCTTTCTGGGAGATGATTTATAATGAAATGAAAAAGGTATTTAAATATACCTTCTTGAAGAAACCAGAGGCCTTTCTCCTGGGTACGGTCGGCCAATTGGTGTTAAAGAAGGATAGAACTTTTTTTATGTATGCTACAACAGCAGCAAGAATACTTATCGCAAAGTATTGGAAGACAAAAGAACTACCCACCATGGAAGACTGGCAGATGAAAGTTATAGACTATATGGGACTGGCAGAGATGACTGGCAGAATCCGAGACCAGGGGAAAGAGACGGCGGAAGAAGATTGGAAGAAATTTAAAGTCTATCTTAAGAAATACTGTAAAATTGCTGAAGGTTAAGACGATCTTGATTCTGAAATTAAGGGGTTGCTAGCTGTAATTATTATGTATATATGAAAAGAAAGCTCAAAAATTTAATAGAAACTAAGGGAAGGATTTGTTAAAGATAATTAATTAGAGAATGGAATGCAGTAAGGAGAGGTATGAGGAGGTCGGGAAAGTAAGTTTCATGAACATAAGGGAATGAAGTTATACATGTAGTTTTTTGCTTTTTTGTATGTATTTTTGTTTTTGTTTTTTGTGTTTTTTGTGAATTTTATGTTTTATAAAATTTGTGAAAATGACAATAAATATATTTTAAAGAAAGAAAGAAAGAAAGAAAGAAAGAAAGAAAGAAAGAAAGAAAAAAGCGGTCGTAAGACTTCAAGAGGGATTTTAAAATAAGGTCTTATCCAATTGATGTTACCCAGCAATTGCTGCAGCTGGACATATTTCATTGTTTTTGGAACATGAAGTTCAGGGACTATAGGAATAGAATAGCTAGCTATCATTTTGTGTCCCAGATAATGAAAAGGAGAGGATTCCTGTACCTTTTGGGAGCAATTTTCAAACCATAAAGTGACAAACAGGCTACCATATCACTTTTCCATTGAGGGGGAAGGTGGGGCCCCGTAATTAATAAATCATCCATGTAATGATAAATTAAGAGGTGTGGGTACTGCAGACGGAAGGGCTGAAGGGCCTGATTCACATAATATTGACACATGGTAGGGGAATTCAACATTCCCTGCAGTAGGACTTTCCATTGATACCATTCCGTGGGCTGACTGTTATTTAACACAGGAACAGTAAAAGCTAAAAATTTACGATCCTTCTCCTGTAGGGGAATGGAGAAGAAACAATCTTGCAAATCTATAATAGCCAATTGATAAGAATGTGGGATCACATTTGGATTAGGCAGGCCACACTGCAAGGGCCCCATGGGTTCAAGGATTTCATTAATTTTCCTTAAATCCTGGAGAAATCTCCATTTACCACTCTTCTTTTTTATGACGAAGATGGGGGTATTATAGGGGCTAACAGAGAGTTCAATATGGTCTGCAAATAATTGTTCATTCACCAATTGTTTTAAGGCAAGTAGCTTTTCCCCCGTTATGGGCCATTGTTCCACCCATACAGGGGTGGTGGATTTCCAGTTCAGGGGAAGTGCAAGCTTACTCATTAAATTGAATGGTAGCTTGTAATTGTTGTAGTAGATCTCTGCCCCACAGATTGAGGTGGATTTTTAGCACACAGGGCTGGATGTATGCAATGGTTTCAGAGCTATCAGGCAGAGAAACAGGCAGCCACTGTACGCTTTTGGAAGAGGTTTGAAGTCCACCTACACCCCAAACTGCAGAGGCAGACTCAAGGGGCCACGCGGGGTCCCAGCAACTGCTGGAAATTACACAAATGTCTGCACCCGTGTCAATCAAGCCTTCCAGAACTTTGCCATTGATTTTATACTTACGAAGAAGTTTCTGTTCGCCAATCCTCTAGATTACAGCTAACAGCTGTGAAGAAAGGGGAGAGAGCTCGTGCAAATTACTATCCATAGCAGAAGCAATAGGATGAGAAGGGAGCACTACCAAATGCACCCAAGACTCACCCTTTTTTAACTGCATGGGCATATGGCTCCAAAGTTGAACCATGATTGTGCCCACATAGTCAGGATCTAGGACTCCTGGAATAAAATGGATTCCTTCTTTGGCCGCAGAGAATTTGGGTAAAATTAAGCCTGCGACCTTAGGTGGTAGAGGGCCCACCAACTGGGTGGGCATAAGCACAATTTCACCAGGTAAAACAGTGTCTTTGGTTTCTTGATTAATCAATTCAATGGTAAAATCGGAAGGCATATTTTTTGAAAAATTTTCAGCAGTGGAAACTAAAGGCGGAGGGCTCTTTATTTGTCCTGGCCCGAGAGTGGGGCCGCTATGGAGTTTCCCTGACTCCTGCATTGATTAGCCCAATGATAGCCTTTCCCGCATTTTGGGCATTTTTTGGAAGGTTTAGCCTTGTTTGCATCACCATTCCTGTTTGCCCCCCCCCCCCCCCCCGGGGCTCTGCATTGTTTAGCAAAATGGCCTGGGCGTTTGCAATTGAAGCAATTGCCCGTAGGCTTATTGCCAGCCTGGATTGCACCGGCAAGCAAGGACATCGCATGGCTCTGGCTGCCAACATCTGCACAGGCTTGAATCATCTCGGCCAGGTCATATTTAGGGCGATGTATGATTGACTGCAACGCTTTCTTGCAATCGGTGTTTGCATTTTCAAAAGCCAATTTTTTCATCAATTCATTTTGAGCTGTAGTGTTATCAATCTGCCTAGTGACTGATTCTTTCAATCTATCTATAAATTGATGGTAGGGCTCCGAATGCTGTTGCTTAATATTAAGAAAGGAGCTCAGCAGTTGCCCTGAGACAGGGACTTTCTGAAAGGCGCGTTGTACACAGGTCGCGGTGCGACTGAAATGTAAAGGTGTCAGCGTCGCCTGGGCTGTTATATTATCATACGGACCAGCGCCATAAAGTTGATTGGCTGAATGCTGTGAATCAGACAGGGCTGATGCGCTATGTTTAAATTCACTTTCAAAAACCACATACTGAGCCGGGGATAAAAGCATGCGCATCAGATCTTTCCAGTCTTGAGGTAGCATTGTATAACCATTTGCTATTCCCTCCAGCATCCCTATTACATAGGAGGATTTCAGACCGGAATCAGTAATGGCTTTCCTTAATTCTTTCATTATAGAATAAGGAAGTGCCTCATACATAACCTGCTGTTGTGCAGTGCCGGGGTTCACATAGGAGATAGGGAAGGCAGATGGCATTTCACCAGCCCATTCAGATTCTTCCTCTAAGGACAGGAGCCCTTTCTGCCTAGCCAGAGAAAGCGCAGCGCGCACAGTTCCTGTAGAGCATGCAGGGGCTGTGGCAGGTGAAGGAGGGGTGGAAGGAGGGAGGGAGGATGTGGGCTGAGATGGTTGAGATGTAGGGAGGGGTTGGCAGGGTTGCGAAGGAGGCAAAAGCTTTGGGTAAGGTGGGGGATTGTCTGCAATGGCTAAGAGGGCAGGGGCCGAAGGAGATGCCTGAGGTCCTAATTTAGCAACGGCATCTGCACATTTCTGCCAAGTGAGCAGACAATGAATCGTAGCCCTCGGTTCTGCAAAGAGGGTTTTCCCGATCTTTTGCCAAGTTTCTATTTCCAAAGAACCTATTTCTGGATACCAGGGGCACTGGCAAGCAATCTCACATAACAAACTTTCAATTTCTTTTAAAGAAATATGAGCACCCGCCACCCGCTGTCTAACAAGATGGAGCAACTCCTTGGCATGCTCCTTTTGGAATTTTGTCAATCCCCCCCCCCCATACTCATGAAGTAGCGCGCCGAGACTTTTCCAGTCAAGTGAAGTATAGGGACTGGCTGCGTAAGGGATCTGGCAATCACGTCGGGGTCACCAGATGTTGGGTTGAAATAAACAACAGACGAATGGCAAGTGTCATCTTGGAGGCATCTCCCGAGCAAGTCTCGGGGAGTCTCTTTTATTGCATATTACAACATTGCCACAGGTGCGCTTGTTGCTGATTGGTTAACACAAGTACAAAGCAAAGGTTACATATAGGCATTAATCACTAATAGATTAAAGGCTGGGAAAAGGAGCACAGAACTAGACAGGCATGAAAGCCTCCTAATTAAATTATAACTAGTGATTGATATAACAAGAGTTAAACAATTACATTCCGATAGATGTGGTCAACTGTGCATTAAGAACAGGTCAGAGTGTGTCAGAGTGTAATATTGTCATGAACTCAATATGAACTGAACATTCTGGGATGATGAGGAAATGTCTCAGTATTGGAACGGTGTGTGTAGCATCATGTGCAGAAGCAAAGCTTACCTTCAACCTTCTGTTCTGCTCAATTCACTATGGGTAAAACACATACTCATAGAGAAGTATTCCAACTAATTGATGAAAACCAATGGATTATGGCATTAGTGCAGATAGCATTGGTTTAATATAAAATATATCTCTCATGAAGTATCTGTGACCCTGGTACAAGCTCCTATCTAAGACATGACCTGGAAGGTGTAGCAAATATCCTGACGCCTAACAGTTGCAGTAAAGATCAGCATACAAATCCTTGTAGTTATCAGAAAGTTTAATTGTCACTTTCCTATATGCAGGAACCAGACTTCAGACAGACAATGAAATTCCGTTTCAAAAGTGAATTTATGAATCACACGCTTTGCTTGACCACAAACCAAGCAATGGGTGAGAGACACTGTTGCCTTGAAGGGGAGAACTTTACTTTTTCAAAAGGCACAGATCTCAAATCCCTCACATTGTGTTCTGCTTGCTTCTGGATCAGGAATACCCCTCCCTTTTCATTTAGTGGGAGTCTGCAGCACACAACTACACCCAGTGTCTAGTTAGGGACTCTCTTTGCTCTTTAGGATTAAGGTGTCTGTACTTGCTGTATGAAGCAGCATCAATCTGCATTGCCTCTTTTCATTTCCATGTAATAAACCAATATTTCCCTACTTCCTAGTGGGACAAGTTATTTTTGCTTTTGTTAAAAAAATAAATTCTAGTCACATATTGACTCAATACAAAAGGTACTACAGTGGTACCTCTAGTTGCGGACTTAATCCATTTTGGCTGCCGTTCATGTTAGTTTCTGTTTCCTCACTGTACAGCTGCTTGCAGTCACAGGACTGTGTTTACATTCCACAGAGTCCAGATACTGTTGGCTTCTCACGGCAAAGGGAGACTGGATGTGACGATCACTGGTTTCCTGTTTCTTTGTTCTGTCGTTTCTTTGTTGGAGTTGCTCTTTGCTCTCACATAGGCAAGATGTACATTTGTGTGTTCTCGGTATAGCTTAGAAATAAAGTATAGCAATGTAGCCATACCTGCCTCATCCTTTCGTTTGCGGACTATGGGATTATGCTCTGCTGGGCTCAAGTCAAGATGAGCCGTATCAGCTCGAGGGCCGGAGATGAATAAACTAACAGTTCACACCCTGAAAAGTCCACAACTACAGCGCCTCTTATGTGCATGTGCGCGTGCGCAAAGCAGCAGATCGCTTCTGCACGTGCGTGAAGTGTGCAGTTCACTTCTGTGCATGCAGCAAACCCATAAGTAAACACTTCCGGGGGTGCAGCGTTCGTAAGCTGAAAGTTTGTATCAAGAGCGGAACACAACACGAGGTATGACTGTAATCCTCTTGGACCTGTGCACTGAGTTGCTGTTTGTGATGTACAAGCATGTTTGTTCAGTCATATACCTCATAACACTCTTTTTACCTTCTGCTCAGTTATGAAGACATCATCCCCTTCTTTTCTTCAGACCGTGGCATACCCCTGCTTTAACCTTTAACCCAATTTCCATGTCTCCCATTCCCTCCTTTTTTGCAACCCCTTTTGTTTCCCCATTTTCACATTCGCTCTCTTTCCCTTTCACCTTCTTTCTTACTTATCTCAACTGTTCCTTAAACACAGTTTGCCCCATTTCAGTCTCGACTCTGCTGCCTGCTTTGCACATGAACTCTACTACATAAAGGCTTTCACTTGTGGGGGGGTGAGAACCCCACTATTAGCATTCAACTCCCAACAAACTCTGTTTTTAGTATTTTTTAATTTTTATTTTATTTACAAATATGACAAAGGCTCATGCACAAAAATCAAGGGAAATATACAGTATAGTGATTGAGTTGGTGCCATAAATGTACAGTACACCCATAGCAATGGTTTTTAAAAAAGAAATAAAAGAAAAAGAAATGGCAAAAGAAAGCAAAATATCCATCAGTTCAATCATGCTAGTACTGTTTCCATAATTCTACCCTCCTTGTGAAGCCTGGGCATTTCATGCCAACAGTTCTTCCCTGAGAACTCTTCTTTTCTATAAGTGTTTCTTTACAAAGTTTGAAATGCTTTTCTTTAATGACTTGGGACCACTGTTTTCTGAAACATTGCTTTTCTCTGATGGCTTTGGACCACTGTTTTCTGAAGCACTGCCATAAGCTAAAAATGGGTACAATTTGTCACTGGATTTAATGGGGATAGAATCTATAAGGAAATAGGCACCTCTGCAGTTATAAAATGAGATTTCCCATTTTTCTTGATCCAGTAACAAACCAATCACTGAATAAGAAACATTTTGCTTCTTTTCAATCTCTTTCTCACATGGACTGGAAAAGAATTTTCCTTGGCTGCTTTTGAGAGCCCAGCAGCCTTCCTGAAAGGATTTAGCAACCTTTTCCTCTCGGAATTTGCCCCTTTCAGCCTGAGTCAGCACCCCCAGCTCCCAGTCCAACCTCTCTCCTACCTCCACCTCCCAGTAGTGTTTCCCAGCAGCATAACCTTCTTTCCCCACAAAAATCTGAGTTCCCATAGCAGTTTCTTCTTTCTCTGGGGGGAGAGTTTGAAGGCTGGCTCTTTTTTTATCCTTACTGATGCTGATTTCTGGATGTTTATAATATGAATCCAAAGTGATAGCCACTATAAGGGAAGCAATCACAGGGAGAAAGGAAACAATTTTTAGTTCAGGAGCAGTAGATGTTTCAATCTGCTGTAGAAAACACTTTTATTTCATAGCTGGCCAATTATAGTTACTGCACAACTTGGATACAGAAACTTCATTTGTTTGTCTATATAGAAATGCCAACACACTTGTGTAGGAACTCAGTACAATAAGAAGACACGGCTGTAGAGGTGTCGTCATCATACCTTCCCCTGTTTCAGAATGTTTTTGTTTTGTTTTTAATTTTACATTGTGTATCTGTTTTCTTCCCAGGGCTCTTTTGAGATTAATTAATAATAATAGACATGAGAGAGAGCTCAAGTGCTGACTTCTCTATACAGACAGCCACATGCAAAGTACAGTCCTAAAGAAATCTGTTAGCTCAGTTCCTCTCTGGTCTGTGGGCATGTCAGCTCTGCACTTTCATACAACTAGAGCAAGGATAGGACAGTTTTAGCCGCCCCGATGTTGAATTCTGATTGCCTCAGACTTCATTAAAACTATGAAAGTACAAATTGAATAAATCCATTGCTATTGTGAAAAGTGAAAAGTCACTGAGTGATTACATTTGAGTCATGTATACACATCCATGCATTAAGCCTAATTAGGACAGTTTCCTTACCTGCGTATTGCTGAACTCTTCTAGGCTCTACAAACAGAAGAGAAAATTGATCAGTCATAGAGAACAGGGAAACATCTATGAAACAAGTGAACAACCCAGAATTTTTCAGAATTGAATAAAGTGATTTAGACCCAATTAACATACTAGAAAACAATACTTCAGTACAGAGCAATCATTGCCTCATCAAAAGCCATCTGCCTTACCCAGCTCATTGGAGAGTTGACCTGAAGTGAAAGAATATTCCAATTAGTGATATCATTGTCAAAATATATGGGGTTGTGCATCATGACAAACTTAGTCCACATCCTCAACTTATATTTATAGCATTATTATTTTCCATGACTACCCCTAAAGCATCCTAGGAACTGATGTTTGTTAAGGATGCTGAGAGCTGTTGGGTACGCCTTATAGAGCTACAATTCCCACTGTGGTTTAACCATCAATCCTCTGGAAAGTGCAGCTCTGTGAGGGGAATAATAATAATAATAATAATTTTATTTATACCCTGCCCATCTGACTGAGTTTCACCAGCCACTCTGGGCAGCTGCCAATCAAATGTTAAAAACAATACAGCATTAAACATTTAAAGCTTCCCTAAACAGGGCTGCCCTCAGATGTCTTTTAAAAATAGGATAGCTGCTTATTTTCTTGACATCAGATGGGAGGGCGAACCACAGTACGGAAAAGGCCCTCTGTCTGGTTCCCTGTCACCTCACTTCTCACAATGAGGGAACCGCCAGAAGGCCCTGGGCGCTGGACCTCAGTGTCTGGGCTGAATCATGGGGGTGGAGACGCTCCTTCAGGTATACAGGACCGAGGCCGTTTGGGGCTTTAAAGGAATAGTGGTGGTGTGTGTTTCCTCACAACTCCCAGCACCCTTAACAAATAACAGTTACAAGATGCTTTGGGGAAAGCCATTACTGATAAAGTGGTATAATATTGCTTTAAATGTATGGTGCAGATGTGATCTTGGTCACACTTAGGTCCTACTGAAATTAAAGTAATAAATTAGTCATGGTGACCTATTTGTCCCATTGATTTAAATGTGGACTAAGTGCAAGTAACTTAATCTGGATCCAACCTAAGAAAAATATATTGCAGGGTAAACTCATAATACTATTATATATTTGGAATTCTATATATTATATATATAATTCTATATAACTATATATGAAATAAATGATAGCAAAAAATAATTCTGCTCCAAATTGCAAAATACAGTACTTTCTCCTACCAAAATGCATGTTACCGTCCTACTCCTTCCCTATTAATTCAATCCCTAATCCCTGCCTCCAAATCCATACATCAAGTTTTCTCTTACCAAAACGGCATTCTAGTTCCGAAACACCTATAAAATAATGACTTGAATTAATACAATGAAGAGTTAAGAAAATAAATGAGAAGAACCAAATGACTAAGATGTGAGGTCAGGCTACATAACTGAAAATTCATATAGGTCCTATGTTGCTTTCAGTGCATCCTAGATGCAAAGCCCACAGTGCTGCTCCCCGTGACACACACACACAGACCCCTTGTTCCTTGCCACTGCCAGGCATCCACCCCTCGTGCTCACCACTGCTGGCTGTTCATCTCCTCCTTCCCCACTGCAGCCATGTCCCTCCTATGTATATCATGAAAACTGTTATTATCACATATAAATTCTTATGATAATAAGTCATTTTACTGCCCCAAGAACAATGAAGAACTCATCAGCATAACATCCAGCAAAGTTATTGCGACAGGAGTTCATCATAATGTATTGTGCTATTATTTATTTAGCAGTCAACAGGTGGGCCTGTACCCCATGCTCTTTATTCTACTAGGAACATGGATTTGTTTATTTCATTTTCTATTTTTTAAAATACCGTAATTTTTATTAAAGATTTTCTTGGGTTATATAAATAGGTGCATTGTCTCTATTTTCAGCTCGTAGACTCATTTTGAAATGAGAGCAGTTGCGGAACAGCTTGGTAGGTTTCTGGATGAAACATCGGCTCTGGATCCATTCCAGTCCGGCTTCCGCGCTGGTCATGGGACCGAGACGGCTCTGGTCACCCTAACAGATGATCTCCGCAGTCAGCTGGATCGAGGCGGGTCGGGGCTGCTGATTCTTCTAGACCTGTCAGCAGCCTTCGACATGGTCGATCAAGAACTCCTGGACCACCGCCTTGCCGACGTGGGGATCCAGGGCACAGTCCTTCAATGGCTGCGCTCGTTTCTCTCTGGTCGGGGACAGAGGGTGGCGCTTGGGGGGGAATTGTCATCCCGCCACTCCTTGGTGTGTGGAGTGCCCCAGGGTGCGATACTCTCCCCAATCCTTTTTAACATCTTTATGCGCCCCCTCGCCTAGCTTGTCCGGAGTTTTGGGCTGGGCTGCCATCAGTATGCTGATGACACCCAACTCTATCTGTTGATGGATGGCCATCCTGACTCGGCCCCAGACACACTGATCAGATGCTTGGAAGCTGTGGCTGGATGGTTACGTGGGATCTGGTTGAAGTTAAATCCTTCAAAGACAGAGGTCCTCTGGCTGGGACGGGACGATATGAGATTGAGGGGGCAACTCCCATCTCTTGCGGGGGTGCAATTAGTGCCAGCACTGTCCGTTAAGGGTTTGGGTGTAATCTTCGATACCTCCCTCTCCATGGAGGCGCAGATTGCAGCTATAACAAAGGCGGCATTTTTTCATCTCCGCCAAGCTAAGCAGTTGGCTCCTTACCTCTCTCGCCCTGACCTAGCCACTGTGATCCACGCGACGGTCACCTCCAGACTGGATTATTGTAACTCGCTCTACGTGGGGCTGCCCTTGAGACTGACCCAGAAACTCCAGCGGGTGCAGAATGCCTCAGCGAGACTCCTTACGGGGTCTTCGTTGCGAGACCACATTCATCCGGCGCTATACCAGCTGCACTGGCTCCCGGTGGAGTACAGGATCAGGTTTAAGGTGCTGGTCTTAACCTTCAAAGCCCTATACGGCCTAGGACCCTCGTACCTATGGGACCGCCTCTCCTGGTATGCCCCACAGAGGAACTTACGGTCTTCAAATAAAAACATCTTGAAGGTCCCAGGCCACAGAGAGGTTAGGCTGGCCTCAACTAGAGCCAGAGCTTTTTCAGCTGCGGCTCCAACCTGGTGGAACGCTCTGTCGCAAGAGACAAGGGCCCTGCAGGACTTGACATCTTTCCGCAGGGCCTGCAAGACAGAGCTGTTCCACCAGGCCTTTGGTCAGGACGCAGCCTGACTCCCTCCTTTGGCAATCTTTACAAAACTTTAGTTTATGGTTGCCATCAATTTGTATTTTAATTAATTTTTATAATGTTTTATAATGTTGCGCTGTTTTAGTGTTGTTAGCCGCCCTGAGCCCGGCTTCGGCTGGGGAGGGCGGGATATAAATAAAATTTATTATTATTATTATTATTATTATTATTATTATTATATCCAACCCTTCCTCCAAAATGCCTATCTGGAGATCTGGAAGGAAAGAAACCCCAAGGGGTCTCTCAGCACCAACCCAAGTCTGCTGGCCTTTGGTTCTGTATCAAGGAGCTGGTAAGAATGGCTCACATAAGTGCAGGAAAGAAGCTTGCAGTTTATCAAAGACTACAGGCACTTTGTGGCTAGTTATTCATTCAAAGGACACTCACTTGCTTGTCCTGTGCGTTTCTCAGTTTCTACAACAATAAATGAAAAAGAGTAAATCTTAGCACACATGTACCCAGCTTTTCATTCACTTCCTTGGATACTTGGTTCAATTTGAGCAGAACACTAGCCAGAAGCAGCCCATCCTCCATTCATCGAAATTTTATAGCCTCTGTCCTCCTTTTACAATTGTGCAGATTACCTTCCTATGGATACCTGTACAGTGGTGCCCCACAAGACGAATGCCTCGCAAGACGAAAAACCCGCTAGACGAAAGGGTTTTCTGTTTTTCGATGTGCTTCGCAAGACGAATTTCCCTATGGGCTTGCTTCGCAAGACGAAAACGTCTTGCGAGTCTTGCGATTTTTTTCGCTCCCCCCCTTTTTCTAAGCCGCTAAGCCGTGAATAGCCTTTTAGCCGCTAAGCCGCTAAGCCTTTAATAGCCGCTAAGCCGCTAATAGCGCTAATCCGCTAAGCCACTGATAGGGTTGCTTCGCAAGACGAAAAAACCGCTAGACGAAGAGACTCGCGGAACGGATTATTTTTGTCTTGCGAGGCACCACTGTATGATGTGTGCTATTTTCATAATGAAATCTACTCTCTAAACCACAGACAGGGAAGCAAATTCCTTTTACTTTAGCTTGTGCCCAGCACAAAAAGAACCCTACACTTATTTGTCCATGATTTGGAAGATTTCTTTCCCAGAAGTACTTCTCTCATATACACTATTTTCATATATGACTGTAAAACAACAAGGCAATTTATGTGGCTTCTTGTTAGCTACCTCAGATGGAAAGCCTACTCTTGAAGAAACACTACAGCAGTATTCTTTTTACTTTTGGAAGGATTCATCCCTCCTGAATGGGAAAAAGAAACCCATGCCTGACAATTCCATCCAATTCTGCCAAAAATAAAGATTAAAGACCAAAAGGGAAAATAATCAAAGTAAAAGCTTTATACCGAGCACAGAGGACAAAAAACAAAATCAACATCAAAACAAAATCTTGGGCCTCTTTGCCTGTAATTTGGCAGATATTCTTCACTCTGGAAGCTCTGGCTGTGCTCCATTAGATGTGCTCCAAAAGGCATGTTGTGGATCTGCCCAGAGACTCACATGGGAGAGAAAGGAAAGTGATGACCAGCTCATCAGCCAAGCTCAGGAGAGCTGTAGCCATTGGCAGAGGGGAGAGGCAGTGGGGAGGGAGATTGGGCTGCAATCCTGCTGGGGTGGAAACTGTTCTTCCTGACTTAGCTTCTGCACATGAGAGTTCTCTCTAGCAGTGGATCTGAAAAAAGCAGGAGGCAGAAGATGGCTTTTGGCAGATCTGCCATGAAAATTACGGGAGCCAGTCAATGCTTCAGTTGTGACCATACATAGGCAGTGGTAGGGCTTGCCCACGATGTTTTTACCAATGTTTTGAATTCCTGGTACATTATAAGGCACACATTAAAATCAGAGCAATACATATATTATTCTCCCTCTTTTTATGCCCCCCAACATATAAACATGATCACATTATCTCCTTCTCTTTGGCTTTCTCTTCTCTAGCTAATAGATCTAGTTTATCATTTCCTCTTTTTTTAATATATCTGGAAGACCCTTAACAGCCCAACTCCAAGTTGTCAGCATTATGGAATGCCTCCAATTTGAAATGCCTCTTGCAGTTGTCAATTTGAACATGGTTCCAGGAGTAAAACTTCATAGCAATATGAAATGCCTGGACAGGAGATGAATCGATGAACCTATACAGTGGTACCTCGGGTTACAGATGCTTCCGCTAACCCAGAAATAGTACCTCGCGTTAAGAACTTTGCTTCAGGATGAGAACAAAAATTGCACAGCTATGACACAGCAGCAGCAGGAGGCCCCATTAGCTAAAGTAGTACCTCAGGTTTCAGGTTAAGAACGGACCTCCAGAACGAATTAAGTTCTTAACCCAAGGTACCACTGTACTGCAGAAAGTTGGGCTTTTGAAATCCTGCAAGGACAGACGAAATCCTGCCAATATAAAAAAGGGAGCTTGAAAAAAGGGATACAATCTCATCTTACCTATTGCTTCGGTTACATGATTTTGGTCTGAAAAGAGTGATAGCAAAATGTTAGTCATACACACTCTATACTTACAAGTAAGTATGATTAATCAAGGATTTATTTGCACCGATATAGCTAAAGGGGTATATTTTGTGGGGAGAGTCCCTTCTACTACTCTGCCTGTTAGCTACTATTGCCAACACCACTATTTTTAATAATACAAGATATATAAAGCATTAGCTCAGGGGCGTAGGAAGAGGGGGCAGAGGCCACCCCGGGTGCCACCCTGGGAGGGGTGACAAGATGGCTGCTGCCTCCCCCCAACTGTAGAGCAGCCAAGGGCGTGCGCAGTCCGTATGGACTACGCATGTGCGGCAGCCTGTATGGACTGTGCATGTGTGGCATCCCACGCATGTGCACTCAGTACAGAATGCCGCACATGCGCAGTCTGTATGGTCGCCACCATGCAAGCGGCCGCCCATATGGACGCCATGCAAGTGGATGCCACACATGCACAGTCCGTACGGGCTGTGCCACCCAGGGTGCTAGAGAGGGTTCCTCTGCCACTGCATTAGCTTGACAAGGTATCTTGAGGATGTGACAGGATTATTCCTTCCTTCTAAACCCAACCCAACCCAACCTCTGCTTTGAATAGTTTCAGTCACCAGGGCTACTGTATGACCATCCAGTCATATAGCTATTCCAGCACATTAAGTTTTTCCAGGTAATAAGAGCATTTATTTATTTAATTAAAAATTATGGGGCTCACTCATTTATTGTGGTTAAAACTTTGCTATTTTTCTCCTGCTCCTCTTTACTGGGCTTTTTAAAAAGTGTTACTGTTAGTCACCCTGAAGACAATACTGCTAGTATATGCTAAAAATATAAACAATTATGGAACAGTACTATAGAAGAAGTGAATCTCTCTTAGAGGCATTTACCAGCTTGTGCTTCATTCTTCTGTTTTTCTGCAGAAAACAAGATGCATTGCAACATTATTCATTTATTTACTGAACATTATATGCCACTCTATCTATTTAGAAAGATTTGTAGACCACAATCATAAAGCTTTTAAAGTGATGTACACACTGAAACTATTGGTAAAACACAGCTAAACTCAGTTAAAACCCACAAGATTGATTACAAAATATACAGAAGATAAATATCAATGAAACAGTGTGTGTGTGTGTGTGTATAAAATCTGGGGAGACTTGCTGAAATAAAGAAGTTTGCGGCACCTGCAAAAGTGTAAGTTCTGCGGACTGAAACACTCAAATTGGCATGTAAAGTATTTCCAAATTGTTAATGGCTTTACATACTAATAGTAATACCTTGAACTTGGCTTAGTAACAAAGTTGCAGCCAGTGCAGCCAGTATTGAAGCATTCTGCCCTTACTGCAGTTTCCAGATCAACCACAAGAGAAGTCCTGCATTGATTGAATTACTAGGGCCTTGGCATTTCCAATGACTGAACTCTTTTGGTCAAGCTATCCCAGTTCCAGAATTATTTTAGTTGTAGCACCTGCCGAAGGTGATAAAAGGCACTCCTAGCCACCAAGGTCACCAGTGGTTCCAGTGGCAATATTTAAGGTAGGTGTCATCTCCAGAAACGGAAAGCATGCTTATCTCCAAAACAACCAGAAATGAATTATAGCCAATGTAGATTTCCCCACTTCTTGGTTGTATCTAACAAATCATAATCAAAGTAGACTTACTGTAAACAATGGTCTTATTTCAGTTGAGTCTACTGATCTCAGCAGGTATACTAGGCTGAGAATGACTTCATTTTCTGGACCCTCCAAGTGTCCCTATTTTCCAGGGGGCGTCCCTAATTTAGAGAAGCCCTCCCGGTTTCTGATTTGAGTCTGAAAGATTGTCCTGCTTTTCCTTAGGATGTCCCTATTTTCATTGGAGAAATATTAGAGGGTATGGAGTTGTTTGACTCCCAAGCTGTCCGAAGGCAATCCTGTACAGTATAGGGAGGTTTCTTTTTTAAAAAAAAAGTTTAATGTTTTATTGTGCTTTTATATATGGTGGAAGCTGCCCAGAGTAGCTGGGGCAACCAGTGGGGTATAAATAGATAAATAATCATTATGGAATGGGACGTCCCTCTTTTCATCAGAGAAATGTTAGAGGGTATGATCTACATTTTAATTGTCTATCACTCAGAGACAATTAGCCCTTCATCAGAAGATCAGATAGCAAAAGTGTGAATATAATTCACAGAACATATGAATACAATTTTAAATCAACAAATAAACATTTAGAAAGGCAAATGAAAGCCCAGAAATGCTAAATAACAGAATATTCTATGATTAGCAATAGTTGAATAATAAGTCTTGATCCTATGTAGAGGTGGAATTTGCTTTCATCCAAGGAAAAAAAATAGACATGACAAGGAATTTGATTAGGATCCTTTATAACTTTCCCAATAACATTGTACTGAACTCCCTGTCCCTTACATAAATGATATGTATAAAATCTCATTGTCCATTACTCACCACATTCAGATATCTTCTGATAACTCTCTGAAACAAAGTATAGCAAATTATAGAAATCAGAGAGTTTATAACCATATTTAGGATGGGGGGGAGAATCACAAATGAACGCCACTGATTATTCTTGCCAAGGACTCTTGAGTTTGAACCTGAGGAATACCAGCATGTGTCACTGCCAGTTGGTAGGAAGTTTCTTGATTAGTGAAGCCTGGTATAAGTCCCTGGAGTCTGGCCTTTACCATGTCAACAGCACCTTCAGCTGTTGTGCCTTAGTCTGTGGGTCATGCCCCTTAAAAACGACAAGCAAATTCTACTTTATTTCCATGACCTGCCAATAGCAATGGATAGATCTACAAATTTTGGTTTTGCCATGATTCTGCATTTTTTCTTCATGAAAATTCACCAACATTTTAGTCCTTATTTCTCCTAAGACACACATTTTTGAAGACAATTTCCTTTAATATGATGCATTATTTTCACTAATAAATTAGTGAAATACACTAATTTCACTAAGTGTATTTGGGGGGTACACTTTCCACTAATATATTTCTGGTTGAGAAAATGAATTACAAAATGCAATAAATTGGCATTTTGGTTTCCATCTTGGTTTGCTAAGTCCAAAGCAGGTAGAGTCACATTAAAATGTAAACCACATTGAATTTCCCAACTATCTGTCGGGGAAGTGACTCTGATTGCCTGAAGAAGCTTTTAAACTATGCTTATTTTAGCAGTTTAAGGAGCAATTACTGGCTGTAGTAAATATGTATTGATTTAACTGGCATGTATTTTCTCTCTATATCTAAGAACACACCACTCATTTTTATAAAGATAGGTACAAAAAACCAGAACGTTTCTGTAACAGTTCACATCTACAGTTTAATGAGATTATGAAAATGAGATTAAATACTTACGTCTGACTTTGTACCCAGCACCAACAAGAAGGCAGATGAAAAGCAACAGAATGGTCAGGAAGGGTGCTAGCCAAGGGGAAGTGGCAGGATAAAGGGCATCTGAAACACACATTAAAATCTCAGTTACAGCAAAACTAACCTAACCAGAGTCTGATTTTGCCACTCTCCTGCACTGCCCCAAACTCTCCTGAACTTCCCATTTTGGGAGGAATTGGCAGAACTGAGCGGATGTTGTGCCAATGGGGGGGTGGCTTCAGCTGTGACCTGCCTGCCTCTCTGGTGAATAGTGGATATGGGAGCCAGAAAACACTTTAGCCATTACCCCAGATTCTAACTGATGAAATGTTGCTGAGCAGAACTACAGTTCTGGATAATTTGGATAATCCATTCAAAGAGCCTGGTGTACTTCAGACGCATCAAAATGGAATAAATTTCCCAAACCTCTCTCTTCTTATAGTACTTGCACTGAAAACACAGTGAAAGCATTGAACCTCTTGGCACTTTTGCTTCACCCTTACTCACCAGAGATCAGGATTCTCGATTCACTCTCCATCCCTAGCAGTTCGTTGATGATTTTGCAAGAGACTTCATGGTCAACTCCTGATTCTGTTGTAACGGAACTGGAAACACTGAAGTTCCCTGTCTTGGTCTCTGTGATTGTAGTATCTGACTGTTTACTTCGGACTTTCCCTTCACTGTCCAGCCAGAAAGCCTTGGGCTTTGGGTACCAACCGTTGGAGCTGCAGGTGAGGCCAATCCCCCAGCCTTTATAATCCACCAAGGCAATTGTGGGCTCTGTTCCTTTTGCTGCAAAAGATGAACACCACATATTAATTTTCCGTTGCTCCAAGTATCATAGAACCTGTCTAGAGTTTCTGCACTCTGACCAAATACCAGGAATGATGCATTATTACAGTCAGTTCTTACAGTACACATTTTGTGACAAGCTGCTGTTCAAAATTCCTTTTTTGTATCTACTGTATTGTCAAGCTACAGGACGATTGGTCCTGTCAGTAGTGCTCATGGCTGTGAAGAGATTGAGAAGTCTGAATGAGTGAGTCACTGACCTGGGTTCTACAGTTTTAAGTTTGACAACTTGTATTTCTGAAAATGTATGCTTAATATGGCCCACAGTACATGGCGATGTCCCTGTGTCCTCAGACGTGCTCAGGAACAACATCCAGGAGCTAGGTGTAGGTGGTGGAGGTAGCAAGGCTTGGCTGCTGCTGTTATTCTTCATGTGCTCTTATCTCTTCTGCAGCCATGCATCTTGTGCCAAGTGTCCATGCATACTCTTAATCCCATCCTCCTCTAAAACCCAGCACACTTCCTTTTCTTGCTCTGCTCTCCCTCCCACCACAGAGCCCTGGAGAAGGAGGTTAAGTGGCACGCGCGCACACACACACACACCCCACATATGGGGGGGAGCAATTGGCTTCTGCGGGCTTGAAGCCTGTAAGCTTGATGCAGAGTCTTCTAAAAACATTGTATTCCCCCAAAGGTGCTCTTGCCTACCTGGAGATTCAAGTCCTCTTTCTGCACCCTGGAGGGGGGCAGGCAAACTCCAGGTCAGCCCCAGAAGTTAAGACGAATAAGAATAAACTCACCTGCCAAAAGCAACTCAACCACCACCTCCTCATACCAGTCTCCAAGGAAGACCATACAGGTGTAATTTCCTTGGTCATTCAGATGGGTTTTCTTCAGAATCAAAGACATGTTTCCTTTACTAAGATCAGTACGGGAAAGCTCAGCTCGACCTCGGTATCTGTTATCCTGTGTTTCTGGCCTGTTCCGGCCATAGTAGGATTTCACATCAATTTTTTCTGAGGATTTATCCAAGATCCACTGGACCTGGATGCTGGTGCTTTCTGGTATGCTTGAAGTTGTTAGTTGACATGGCAGGATAACTTCTTTTCCAAGGAAACCAACTATAGGGTTTTCAGGTGGAATGATCACAAATCGACCTTTAGGGAATAAAAATAATAATCAAAGTTTCACCTTAAACTGACCACTACTGGCAGTGATTCCTCCGTGGAATTCTTTTTTGGGGTGGGAAGATATGGCATCCATGTAAGAAATGTAAGATTCTGCACTCAGGCAGGAAAAACCAGCTTGCCAATAGTACATGTGAGAAGGATCTAGGGGTTTTAGTGGATCACAATCTGAACATGAGTCAACATTATCATGCAGTAGCAAAAAAGCTATTGCTATTCTAGGTTGCATCAACTGAAATACAGTCATATCTCGGGTTACACACGCTTCAGGTTGTGTGTTTTCGGGTTGCACATTGCGCCGAACACGGAAGTACCGGAATGGGTTACTTCTGGGTTTCAGCACTCGTGCATACGCAGAAGTGCCAAATCGTGACCCGTGCATGCGCAAACGCAGTGTTGCGGGTTGCAAGCACTGCAGGTTTCAAACTTGCCTCCCACATGGATCACGTTCGCAACCCGAGCGTCCACTGTATAATGTTCTGAGGAAGAGAAGCAATAGTCCCACTCTATTGTGCAGAATACTGATGAACTTCAGGATGGTAAGAGTTGTTCAACAGTGGAACAGATTCCCTCAGAAAGTGGTGCACTCTCCTTTATTGGAGGTTTCTAAGCAGAGGTTGGATGGCCATGTGTCATTGATGTTTTAGGAGAGCTTCCCACATTGCAAAAGGTTGGACTAGATGACCTTTGGAGTCCCTTCCAACTCTTGGATTCTATGATTCTAAGAAGCATGTTTTTCTCAGCTGTAATTTACACCAGTTATCTTTCCAGTTATCTTTCGATCCAGAACCTACTTTTAACCCAAACATGCATTTGGGGATTCATTTCTTACTCTTTTATCACAAATTTGCATGGTGGGAGTACCCATTAGTGGGTTCTGAGCCACCAGTTGAAAACCAGCGCTTTACACACAAGCATTACCTCAGAGCTGAACTGCTCACTGCAGTAAACCTTACAAAAGTAGCTTGCTTACCTGCAATTAGCACATGGGAGATTTGCAGAAAGATCAAGATGCAAACAGTCGTTGATGAGGAAGACATGGGTCAAAGATCTGAAGAATAGGACTATACCTGCACAATTGTTGGAAGGAAGAAATAAAATATAAAATTGCAAGATCCACTGGTCACCATTTATTAATTACTGTCAACAGTTCTGTCTACTTTATTTAAATAAATATAGGCATTTTTGTACATTAATCTTCATGTAATGTAATTTGGCTTTATTAAAACTTAATTTATGCTATATATACCAGGAATGGTATATATTATGCAAATCTGCATCCTCTTTTGCAAGTAGGTCAGAGGACCATATTCAATACAGTGTTTTGTTTTGTTCTTCTGGGTAGCCAAGCTATTTTTGAAGTTTATTTTTCTATTATGATGTGTTTTTGTTATTCTGATTATCTTGTTTTGAACTTATTTTACTAATATATTTATTGCATTTGTTACACACCACTTTTCAGTTAATACACTTGAGGTCATTTACAATTTTAAAATACTGTAGTAGAACACAAATGTAGTGACAGAGACCTCTCAGGCTGACTGACAACTGATGGCATTTGCTCCTGGCCTCAGCTTCCTTGCCATCTCTCAGGGCAGATGGGACTTTAATAGCCCCAGAGAAGGGGAATGAAGGGCTGACCCAGTAGTTTTCTCAGGCCACCTATCAGGAGCTGATCTGCCATGCTCCCTAGCCTGGGCATCCCAGTTTCTGATTTTCCTCAAGGAAGACAGTAGCCCTAGGGACACTGGGGGAGGGGCTGCCTCAATGATTCTGTCAGGTCAATTGGCAGAAATCAGAAATCAGTGATATGGACTCTCTGGCCTGGGCTCACTTGCTTTTATGGGTTAATATGGATAGTGATTTGTTGGTCATGCATTTTATGTGTATTGCTTTGAGAACAAAGTATGTGGGGAAATGGTACACAAATAAAGTGGCAACGATACTGGTAAGTCTTTCTTCACTTTCCTCTAGAGTTGGAAGCAGCTTGAAAAGAAGATTGCTACTTAAATAGTATACATTCACTCCAGTGTCCCCTTTTGTCTTTTCTTCTACTCCTTCTTCACAAATAGATATATTTGCAATTAATTATTATATTAAATAAAACAAAGGGTATTATAGCTGTGCATTTCACTACACCAGCAGAATGCATGTGTCAACTAAAGCTGTTTTCTATAGGCACACTTATCTGAAAATGAGGCATGTATAGGATTTTACTTTTGTTTTTATATAATACATTTTATGTTCTTACCCTGTTTCAGTTTAGATCTGATAAAAGAAATGCATTGCATATATAGTAAAAAAATAATAATTCAAAAACCATCTACTCTGTCTCTGTTGTAAATGGATAGATGCTGTTTTTCCCCACATCTTGTCAGCATTTCAGGAAATCGAACGCCCTGCTCCAATATTGTTAAACCACAATACTAAATTTTAAAAGTTGCAGGTAAATTGTGTTGTGCAGCACCATGTATCCATGTCACACAGTTACTGCTCTCTATGGGAGATCCATATTTAACTAAAGATCTTGAAAAGCATCTCTCAACCCTTCAAGTTGAGAGATGGTCAATGACATCCCCAACTAAGAAGACCAGGAACATGGTGGAAAAAAGTCTGAGACGTCCCATGGCAGAGCTAACTCTGTGTGCCAAGGGATAAATATCACTTGCCAGTGTCAAATGGGAGTGGCAAGGAAGCAGCCATTTTATGTCCATTACAAATGAAAGAAGCAATGACGAGTTTTCAGGCTTGTGTGGCTAGGAAGGATCTCTGCAGAAAGGAGAAAGTCACTTTCATTCTTCTTTCAAACACACACACACACACACACACACATTTATATTTGTAAACTTACATTTTGCATGGAAGCCCCTGAAATTTATTATCATAAGTATATTTGCAAATGTGACTTGAAAGTTTCTACACGAAGATAAACTAATCCTATATATCCTGAATGGAAGCAAAGGAAAATCTTGTCTCCTTTCACCTCACCACCAATTCATCATTAAACAAACACATTCCAATAACTAAAAAAAATAAATGTAATTCTGGAAATATTTTTCTTACCTTGAAGCAAACTGTGAGATTTGTTCGTCAGTTACTGTACCTTCCTCCCGCTTCAGTTGGATCTGTGTTACGTTAATTATTTACTTTTATTTTCCTGCTCTGCATCAAGATAAGTAACTGCCAACACTTTGCTCTATAGTTAATGGCTCTGTGACAGTCAGCACCTGCCTCCGAAGGATAGAGGAGTGCCCTGTGCAAACACTATGCTCCACAGATACATGTAGAGGTAATGCAGTGATGACAGGGCTGCATTTGAAAGGACAGTCCTGTATGAATGGCTCTCTACCCCAAGTCTGGTTTAAAGCTAACCTTAAGAAGGGAGAACAGAGACCTTGAAGAACTGCAGCAACAATTAGCCTCAGGGCAACAGCCTGAACCATCACACAAGTCTCCTGGTCACAGACTTCCGTTCTACGATGAGCTCTGCTGAATTTCTATTTAAAATATAGCAATTATTTCTATATTTGCATCTATAGGGGAAAGTGGGGCACACTGATACATCAACAATATTTCAATATCGAGGAATGTTATTTGTGTCACGACATCACTAAAATGTGTCTATACATGTGTGAGTACAACATTTGCAACCGCGCCGCCCACCAGCTAACCGTTGGCGTTTGACGAGAGTAGGTGTGTTTTTAGCATGGCCAACTGAAAAATTATGTGAAATGTAAAAGTGTTCCAACACTGTTTTACGTCATTTAGTTAAGATTTAAAAATACCAAAGGTAAGTTATTCCACTCAGTAATCAGGATTACACATGATTTTTAAATAAGTTCAGTGGTTTTATTAATAATTGTTAGTTTTTTTGAAAATGTCCATTGGGGCACTTTGCTACACTAAGATGTGGGGCACATTGATACATATAAAAGTGCCTCACTAGTGTACAATAGTGCCCCAATATACAAGTTTGCATGAAATCACTAAACTCATAAAATTTGAAAAGAAAAAAATTGTTGTTTATACGTGGCCAAAGTCATTTCTAAATATAATATGACCAATTATCAAGTGTCATATCTCAGGAAAAGACCAGGATCTTGTATGTTTCTCTTCGTCATTGTAGAAGATAAGGCAAGCGTTGATTTCAAGGATATTTTGCTGTTGCCAAAACCAAATTTCCCAAAGGGCATGTCTCAAACATCATCTCTTTATACTTTTTCTATTGACTTAAGTGGATATAATGTGCAAGAGAAGCTAAACGTTAAGTAATTATCTTATTTTTTATAAACATTTTGTTTAAATTACTATTTTTGATTACCTAATGTGAGTTCTTAAACTTTTTAAGTTTTTTGGTGTTTGAGGAAAGATTAATATAAGTTTTGATGATTTGTTAAGAAAACCTGCCATAAAGTCTATGATATGTGTGAAACACTGTTAGGTTTGATACGTACAGTTGTACCTTGTTTTGCGACCAGGATCTGTTCTGGAGCCATGGATGCCAGATGAAAAGGACACACGACTAAGCGTGATTTAGCGCTTCTGCGCATGCATGAGGGGCAAACCCGGAAGTAACCTGTTCCGGTACTTCCAGGTTCGCTGCGGATGTTCGATGAAATGGACGCTGGATGAGGCAGACTCAAAACAAGGTACCACTGTAATTTAGATTTTAAGTAACAAATTGTAAGGCTGATTGTGATCTCTCACAATAAAGCTTGTTTTTTCATTAATTTTTTGCAAATAATTACCATTCTCACACAATTTACGCTTTGTATCAAAGTGCCCCATCCAATGTATCAAAATGCCCTGTAGGTGGGGCAAAATGATACAAAATCCATTTTTTACTAAAGTCATCATATTCTTTTTATCTTCTATCTTTAATGCTTCTTTTGATTGCTATTATAATATTGATTAGTTATGCAATGCATCAAGCCAATTTTTTATTATTTGACTTATTTTTGTTACATAAAATATGATTGAATTTTTCTGTATCAATCTGCCCCACGTCCCCCTATGCAATGTATAAATCAGAGCATGCAAACTGATGACCTCTTTTCCTGATTTGTTTATGCTACTAACGTTAAAGGAGGAGATTCAGTAGCATATGCAAGCACACAGCTCATTCATTCTAAATCACGATAGACCAGGCAATCTGAATTAATGCAGTGAATGTGCAGCTTAGCCATGTTTATTGCCTTAAAAGGTAAAGGTAAAGGTACCCCTGCCCGTACAGGCCAGTCTTGCCAGACTCTAGGGTTGTGAGCTCATCTCACTCTATAGGCCGGGAGCCAGCATTGTCCGCAGAAACTTCCGGGTCACGTGGCCAGCGTGACAAGCTGCATCTTGCGAGCCAGCACAGCACACGGAACGCTGTTTACCTTCCCGCTATAAAGCGGTCCCTATTTATCTACTTGCACCCGGGGGTGCTTTCGAACTGCTAGGTTGGCAGGCGCTGGGACCGAACGACGGGAGCGCACCCCGCCGCGTGGATTTGAACTGCTGACCATGCGATCGGCAAGTCCTAGGCGCTGAGGTTTTACCCACAGCGCCACCCACGTCCCCGTTTATTGCCTTACTTGCTACAAATCTATTTCTACTCAGCTATGGTTTCTTTCTTCTCAATAATTTGATGTGATTGGCATCCACATGGAAGAGTGTGCTTTCAATGGTGAGGTCAAACTGTTGGAAAGCTACAGCGCCTGCTGTGGCTGTGGAAACTGATACCAGGGACACACGTTTTCCTGTGGTTGTGCTGCTGTAGAAGCTCCATGGTGTTTATTCTCTCTGTGCTCCTCCTACCGGTTATTCCTTGTCTGCTCACTGCTGTGGATGTACAACCTGACTGTCTGTCTCCAGGCACTGTGGTCATCTGCAAGGGATTCCCATGTGACCGGGTTAATGTTGGCAGCCTTCATGTCACACCTACAGACATGTGATGTACACAACTACATTTGCTCTTAGATCCTGAGATTGAGAAATGGCATCTGTCAAGAGCACACAATGTCAAGTTCTCATGGGCTTTCCTTCTGGAGATATGTGTCATTGTGCCACCACCAACGGGTTCTTTAGAACTGGTACAATGGACTCATTTCCTACTCCGCTTGCTAAAGTATTATCATTGTTGTTGTTTTGTATTTGAATTACAAACTTCATGAGTCTACACATTTGAAAGTGAAACAGGGCCACCCACATTTAAGGTAGTAGCTTCAGTGCACCCTGGGACTTCCCAGGTATGCAGAAGTGGGTATATTTTATATAAAACATGAAATAAGAACTGAGACTATTCATTAGCTTCCAGGACCATGAGGCTGTCAAATCAGCCTCTTGAGCTCCTAACACTATAAAGTATTCTTTAGGGAGAATTACAGTGGGATGACTACCAGAAACTGTTCCCACATAAACAGCAGTAAAGCAGTTAGGCTGGGGGTGGGGAGGGGTTGTTTGTAACCCCTATCCCTTAATTGACAGGTGAGTGTGGGCCCAAGTTTTGAGAATTAGGCCCTAAGTCACATGATCATGCTAGATTGCATTTGGAATAAGTGTCCCTACCACCCCCTTTTACTCTTACACTGACTTTTGTTTCACTAGTGGGAATTTATGCTGATATATATCTCCAGCTCAGCCAGCACAGGGAACTTAACTAGCATTGCCCTAGCTCAGCCCTGACTCATCTGGGAAAATCTAATAAAAATAACATTTATAATATATTTATATGCCACCCACCTGACTTATTTACCCCAGCCACTCTGGGTGGCTTCCAACAAATTAAAACACAACACGACATCGAAGAATGGGAACCTTTTACAATATATTTAAAAAGACAACAAAATGAACTGGACTCCTTGGCAGGTTTTTAATAAACATATACAAATCTATTGGGTTAATATGGTAGACAGATAATATAAGGATGTATATAATTTTTATAATATGCAGAAAACAATATGAGATGAGAAATCAGAGAGAGGAGCTGAGAGAAGTCCGGGGGGGGAGGTTTGTTGGGGAGGGGGGAAATGGGGCGGATGACAATGAAGATGATTTGTATTGATGATTTGTTATGCTGAATTTGTTAATATAATTTTTTTTATAAAAAACAGTACATCAAACATTTAAAACTTCCCTATACAGGGCTGCCTTCAAATGTCTTCTAAAAGTCAGATAGTTGTTTATTTCCTTCACATCTGATGGGAAGGTGTTGCACAGGGCAGGCGCAACTGCTGAGGGCTCTCTAAAGTCTCTTATTCTGGGCTTCAACCACACTGCTATTTTAGAATATAGGATAATCTCCAACATTCTCATGTGTGAAGGAGAAATTGATTACTGCATCTTCCTATATAACAAACCAATAGGCAAATTACATGTGCCACGATTTCTACGCTTTCTATAATACCCAAGCTGAATTCCCAGGTATTTCTATTGTGTTGAACAAACAAGTATACTATTATTAACACAACAGAATGAACATCACTTTTGTCATTCCATCGACCTGTGGTTACATCATTTAACATTTGACATTACCAATGAAATTGCAATCAGAGACAACCATGAGGATATGGTAGAATTTGAAGGTTAAGTGCATATAACAGTAGGGAAACTCATAAAGGATCCTTGCGTGGTTAGAGTCAGGAAAGAGTAAATAAAATAAACAGAAAATCGGGTGAAATTCTTCTCAGATCTTCTGTGGGCTGTAAAGCTTCCAAATTCCTCCACCTCTAGCACTTTCAAACTTCCTCCATATCATCAATTCCCATAAATTGTCATGCATTGTGAGGATGCAGCATCGGCATGTGAAATGTTTGAGGTCTCTCAGGCGGGTTGCATACACAATGGAGTAATAGTTGCATAGGCTGTTGTTTCTATATTTCGGGATGGTGATGGCTTGAAAATTGAAAAAGAAAAAAATAACAGTTACCTACTGATATTGGCTGTTTGGCAGAAGTAATTTGGGGCCAATTGTTGTTATGGCAAGAAAAAAACTGTTAACCTACCCAAAGAATATCTGGAATATATTTGTAGTTTTACACAGTATTCTAGGGTCCTTGGTATATAGGAGGGGCTGTGAGTGGGCAAGCTACAATAGTCCACTCCCTTGGGTAATACCAGGCCAATGCAGAGCTTGTCTGAGGCCCAGAGAGGGAGTTTTGTTAGAATAAAGTTCTTGGCATGACAGTGTAAGTCCAGCAGACCCCTGACACCCTGCCTCCCCCTCCCCCTAGCCAGCTTAGCCCTCTGAGTCCTGGGGCAAGTGTACTGAGCAGCCCCCTACCCATGAAAAGCCCTGGGTAATGAACTATATAAACCCCAGATTTGGCTGAGATGTTTTACTCACCGCTGTTTGGAGGAGTCCTGTAAGTTTGGCATCTGAAGACAAATTCACAGTTAGTCTAGTCACACAGTACATCTTCAAAGATGTGTATAAGTATGTGTACTTCTGTGTACAATCGTAACATGTATCAACCTTTTAGGAGTGGTTCATCCCTGATCATCAGGCTCTTTCCTGAAGCTATCATGTGCTTCAAAGACAACAATGCCCACCCAGCTCCTCAAGGCCATTGCCATCATTGACACCTCCTGCCTGTTCTGCTAGTAATGAGCTTCTCCAGAAGAAGGTGTCTGAAAATCAGTCAGATACTGAGTGACCACAGAAATGCCAGCACTGACACAAACACACCTCACAGGCCCCATTCTCTCACCAAAGTGCCAATTTGCTTTCCCAATTTGCTTTTCCAGAGCAGAAACACCTCTCGTTTGCTATGTCAAGTCTTGTTTCTGTCCTACTCTTTAAAAGGAAGAGGCAGGGTGTGTGTAGCTCCTTGGATCAATGTCCCAGCTCACACTTAGCCATACAATTCACCTGCTGTACCTTTCCTCTTGCTTTGCCTGGGTATCACCCACGTCTATGCATTAAAGGGTTTGACAGAAACAGAAAGTTTGAGTTCATCATCCGACAGCAATGGTCAGGACCGGCATTTTGGCTGGGTCTGATGAGAGTTATAATCCATCAGTGTCTGGATGGTTGTGCTATCCTAAGAATGCATCTGACTAAGAGGTCAGGGAGGGCAACAGAAACAGTTGTATAACACAGGCCTGCAAAAATAGCTCTCTAGAAATGCGTATCGCAATCAAATTCACCCGTTCTGGTAAGGCTACATTGAGAGAAGCCTTCCAAAACAGCTATGTGGGCGTCCGTGCTTGTTGAATGCGTCATGTGGGTGAGGAACCACAGCGAGAGCATTCTCTCCCACAGCCCACGAGTTCTATAAATAGGCCCATTCTACCAAATAATGTGTTACAATTTTTGTAGGCAGGCATGAACCGGAAGCTTCACTTAACTGCAGAAAAATCTAGTTTCTCCCAGAGACACAAGGGTTTACATCTGAGCTCATTGGAATGCAGCTGCATAACAAAATAAAACCACTGTACCTTCCATTAGGTTTGGAGAGTGAAAGGATTTCTTAAAACTTAATTAAATTTCTGGTTTTCATGTTCCAGAACATAATATTTGTATCCTAAAACGAAATTCTGCCTTTCACGCAGAAACCTCCAAGGGATTGTATAGCAATACTAAAAAGTAACACCTGAATTCAAAGTTCTTAATCCTTCATTTTACAGTCACATGATTAGGTGAAGTGCATAACCTCTTCCTACTTTTTCAGAAGAAACGTGTATATACTTGTTTTTAGAGCATTTTTCCACTGTCGCAAAGTCTGCAAACTTAACTATTCAGACCAAAAAAGATAAAGCTACTAAACATTCTGCAGATCCTCTGATTGTGTGCTAGACTTTGTGGTTTTCATGACCCTCAGTCCAAAGGGAGAAAAGAATTATCTTACACTGAACTTCTTCAGAGGCCAGGTTTCTGCTGTTGTCCTTGACTGCAGTTCCTTCCCTAAGAAAAACAAGAGACAAATGCATTTGTGATGCTCCATATTTACTGGTTCTGTAGGTAGAAAGCCTTTTCTGAGAAGGGTGAGATCTGCATTCCTTCACACAACCATGAATGATACAAAATGCAAGAGATCCAAACTTTTAAACTTGGTTTAAATAGTCACATGAAGCTTCAAATCTGATAAGAGCAGCAGTCGAATTGTTTGGGCGACAGCAGAAGACTCTTGTTAGTTCATTCATGTATTTTCTTCCCCTGTACCACGTCTCTGATCAAAATCCCTCTGCTATTTGTCCAACAGTGGCAGTGGGGAGATGCAGGGACCTTGCTGGAAAACAGCTTAGGAGAAAGTGTAAAAAATAAGAAGCAAAACCCCACACATTCTCAACAGTACGGCTGAACAAAGAACATAATGCATGTTCTTTTTGCGGTGTTACTATGATCTTGTTTTTGGAGTGCTTGAAATATATTTCCATTTTCTTTGTTTCTAAGCTGCTCTGAGCATGATTTTTTTGTGTGGAAAAGTGGCATACAAATAAAGTGAATGAAGAAATGAAAATCTTACACATAATCAAAAGAAATGTGCTCAGTATTGGCTCTGTCCTGCCTTGAAGATCTCTGAAGACACGGCACTAAAACAAAAAAGAAGAGAGGCAAAGAAGCTGTCATAAATTAGGGCTGACATATGTCCAGATTTTCCTGAACATTACTGGGATTTCAAAGGTAGAATTGACGTCCAGGTGGAATTTTCAAGAGGCAGCACTTTGTCCTGAATCTTAGGCTATTCAATCAAAAAATTGCTTTTGGGGGGTGTTTTTGTAAAGGCAGGGGGAAGTTCCATGAAGGAGAAGTGGCAGTTGAAGCCACTCCTCTAAATGCACAGTCCTCCAAATGGATGCAAACTATTTTCCCTAACAGAATTCAGTTTTGTACTTTCTTTTTGCTAACATATGCATGTTTGTGCACAATTTCTCCCATACCTGTGCACATGTGTGTGTGTGTGCACACATGGAAAGTAATGACATTTTTGGTTGGAGACTTGCATTGCTGAAACTTGAAAAATCAACCCTTTTCATGGTAGATTATCATAGTTTCAGGTTACCATCACTCACCTTTCTTGACTAAAAGGTAGATCGAAAGTACCAACACCAGAATGGTACCAGCCACACCGCCACATATAATTCCCCAATTTGGCCCTGCCAAAAAAAGAAGAGTAATCTGAATTAGATCAAAAAAGAAAAGGGAGTCTTCATTTGGTTTCCCTCACAAAGCCAAAATTAGCCCCACCTAAATCAGGCTAGGCTTGCCATACGTCCGAAAAATTCTGAACATGCAAGGAAATGGCACCCTGGGTGAATTTTTTAAATTTTATGAGATGTCTGGAATTTCCGGTACGTGTTGTTGTTGTTGTTGTTGTTGTTGTTGTTGTTGTTGTTGTCTGTCGTCATCCCCCCTAAGCAGCAGAATGAATGTGTCCCCCCCTTACATGGGATACCCAAAGCATGCTTGCGCCCCCTGCCTCCCCAATTGCAGCAGCCCACACTGAGGAGTAGGGGAGCACAGAGGACAGTGGAAAGAGGGAGAGAGCAGCCTCGAGCTCCTGCCAGCCTCAAGGGAGGAAAATAAAGAGGACTCAGTTATCCTGCCCCTTCCATTGTTCCCCCTCGAGAGCTGCTGTGTCACTTTCTCAAAGCTGCTGCTGCTGCTGCCTCGAGGAGGACAGTTGTTCCCCTTTCCAGGATGCAGAGCAGGAGACGAGGAGCCCAGCTAAAAGGGAACAGGGCACCTGTGGCTACTTGTTCAGGAGGTCCAAAGGAACTTACCTCCTCATTCCCACCCTCCCAAAGCGGGGGGTGGGGTGGACCTCAACAAGAAATCCCCTCTTCTTTCCCTGCTAAAAGAAAAAGAATCGGCTCTTGGAAACGTGGGTTTTTTAAATTATTTTTATTTTTATTCATTTATTTATTTATTTATTTAGCTGGGGCGGCTGGGGTGCCAGGAATGTTAGTTTTTGAAATATGGCAAGACTAAATTTTGTAATGTGGATTTTGTAATGTAGTTTTGCCACAAAGGTAAAGAGGTAAAGGGACCCCTGATCATTAGGTCCAGTCGTGGCCGACTCTGGGGTTGCAGCACTCATCTCGCTTTATTGGCTGAGGGAGCCGGCATACAGCTTCCGGTCATGTGGCCAGCATGACTAAGCCGCTTCTGGCGAACCAGAGCAGCTCACAGAAATGCAGTTTGCCTTCCCGCTGGAGCGGTACGTATTTGCCTACTTGCACTTTGACATGCTTTCGAACTGCTAGGTGGGCAGGAGCAGGGACTGAGCAATGGGAGCTCACCCCGTCACAGGGATTCAAACCGCCAACTTTCTGATCGGCAAGGCCTAGGCTCTGTGGTTTAACCCACAGCACCACCCGCATCCCTTTGCCACAAAAGGGGCCCAAAAAATGTCCACGGCAAGTTGAAGAGGGAGACCTTATAATTTACATAATCTCCAGTCAGAATTGAACTATTGAAATACCTGCTATATAATATACATATTATCTGATATTTAATTGATGAAAGTTAATTTTACAGTAGGTGTGAATGATTTATCTTGTGGCTGGTTTCTTTTAATCATTTTTTGCCCAGGCAGGCACATTATGTGACCCATAAGAGCAGCAAAATAGTCAGACAGTACAACAATGATGGGATAAAATCAGGCCAATTCTTTATTGACAGCAGCAGGCAAGGCAAGGGATGGCATGGCATTGGGTCCCAGGATCCGTTCACCATTTCACAATCCCCATGTTGATGGAATGGATCCACTGGGTGTGCATCACTCCAAACCTGTACAACGGGATTCAGCCCATGCTTATAGGGCACGGAATGGGGCATAAAGTGATATGGTGAAAAGCTTGCACAGATAGCAAGAAAACCAGTAAGGAGTGATGCATTTCCCTGACTCTGTGTATAGCCAACTGGCTCTTTATGACAATCATTTCTCTTTGACAAAAAAGGAGAGAAAAATCAGACATTGACATCAAGAGTGCTATCAAACTTTCTACAGTGGCAAAAAGATTCTATAAATGTGGTATCGGGGTATTAACGATCTGTGATGGGAAATGAGAAAAAAATGTTTTCTTTTCATGATTGTGTTTGAGTATAGATTGCATTATTTTGTCTTTCTGTTAGGATTTAAAATGGCATACTAAAACAAACAATAAGATAAGTAAACATTTTTACTCACTAATGCTGCTTACTTACCATTGGAAGGACAATTACCTGGGCAGGAAAAAACATGGACAATATCAGAAAAGCATGGCTCATCAACCCATCAAGAAACACAAAGCTCTCATAAATGTGCTCTTATCAAGGCAGAGGTGCCAAACTGAATTGTGGATCAGAACACAACTCCTGATTGGATCACAAACTTCTCTGGATTTTGTAATGTGGTTTTGCCACGAAGGGGCCCACTTTATATGCATTTTAATATAACATGTGTATTTTGTTTGGAAATGCATTGAAAAGCAGTGATAAAATGTATATTTTGAGGAATGCATACATATTGTGTACATCAATGTATATATTAAGGTGCATCATAACAATGAGATAGATTTGAACTAACAATCAATGGTTATGACTAAGAGCCATTCATTTCAATGGGTCTACTCAAAGTATAACTTAGCTGAATGGAAGAATACATATAACCTATCAAGCACGATTTAGAAAAACATGATGTGCCTAAAGAAATGAAACTGATCTAAGCCCCATCCCTAGAGGCTAAACACATAAATCATGAATATTTTTAACAGGTTGCAAAAGCATCACTCTTTGATAAGCTGCCTAACAGCAATGCATATTTTTAATACACCATTAAACAGTGTCACTGGAGAAGTGTTGTCATCTCCATGCTATTGGCCAGATGCTCCAACATTGGTTGCATAGGTTCAAAACAGCACCTATTTTCATTTATATACAGCACCTATTTTCATTTATATGAATATATGAATGTGCTCCAGGGAAGTCTGAACATGCTCTGTGGCTATGATTAACTGTTGTGG
>JAXCMG010009058.1:55953-66850 GCA_034642415.1 Podarcis siculus | reverse complement strand
TACTACCGGCTAGCGTTGGTCCTCTGTGAGCTGGGACCTGGAGGCAGCTCTGACACATGGGATCAATTCCAATCTGTTACCTCCGAGGATGTGGACAGGCTGCTTGGACAAGTGAAACCGACCACCTGTCTCCTTGATCCTTGCCCATCCTGGCTGATAAAAGCCAGCCGGGAAGGGCTGGACGATGGGCTCTGCGGGGTGGTGAATGCTTCCCTCTGTGAGGGAGCCTTCCCAGACCCGCTGAAAGAGGCGGTTATTAAACCGCTTCTTAAAAAAACATCTTTAGACCCAGCCAGTTTGGCCAACTATCGCCCAGTCTCAAATTTACCATTCTTGGGCAAGGTGATTGAGCGGGTGGTTGCCAAACAACTCCAAGCACGCCTGGAGGATGCGGACCATTTGGATCCCTTCCAATCGGGATTCAGGCCTCACCATGGGACTGAAACTGCCTTGGTCGCGCTGGTTGATGATCTCCGGCAGGCTAGGGACAAAGGTGAGAGCTGTTTCCTAGTTCTGCTGGATCTCTCAGCGGCCTTTGACACCATCGACCATAACATCCTTCTGGACCATCTAGAGGGGCTGGGAGCTGGGGGCACTGTTATACGGTGGTTCCGCTCCTTTCTCCTGGGCCGTGTCCAGAAAGTGGTGGTGTGGGATGAGTGTTCAGACCCCTGGGCTCTCACTTGAGGGGTGCCTCAGGGTTCCGTCCTCTCCCCCATGCTTTTTAATATCTATATGAAGCCGCTGGGAGAGATCATCAGGGGGTTTGGGCTGGGTGTTCATCAGTATGCAGATGATACCCAGCTCTACCTCTCCTTTAAATCAGAACCAGTGAAGGCGGTGAAGGTCCTGTGTGAGTGCCTGGAGGCGATTGGAGGATGGATGGCGGCTAACAGATTGAGGTTGAATCCTGACAAGACAGAAGTACTGTTTTTGGGGGACAGGGGGCGGGCGGGTGTGAGGGATTCCCTCGTCCTGAATGGGGTAACTGTGCCCCTGAAGGACCAGGTGCGCAGCCTGGGAGTCATTTTGGACTCACAGCTGTCCATGGAGGCACAGGTTAATTCTGTGTCCAGGGCAGCTATCTACCAGCTCCACCTGGTACGCAGGCTAAGACCCTACCTGCCCGCGGACTGTCTTGCCAGAGTGGTGCATGCTCTAGTTATCTCCCGCTTGGACTACTGCAACGCGCTCTACGTGGGGCTACCTTTGAAGGTGACCCGGAAACTGCAATTAATCCAGAATGCGGCAGCTAGACTGGTGACTGGGAGTGCCCGCCAGGACCACATAACACTGGTTCTGAGAGATCTGCATTGGCTCCCAGTACGTTTCCGAGCACAATTCAAAGTGTTGGTGCTGACTTTTAAAGCCCTACACGGCCTTGGTCCTGTATACCTGAAGGAGCGTCTCCACCCCCATCGTTCAGCCCGGACACTGAGATCCAGCGCCGAGGGCCTTCTGGCGGTTCCCTCCTTGCGAGAAGTAAGGTTACAGGGAACCAGGCAGAGGGCCTTCTCGGTAGTGGCGCCTGCCCTGTGGAACGTCCTCCCAGCAGATGTCAAAGCAATAAACAACTATTTTACTTTTAAAAGACAACTGAAGGCAGCCCTCTTTAGGGAAGTTTTTAATGTTTGATGCTGTACTGTTTTTAATATTCAGTTGGAAGCCACCCAGAGTGGCTGGGGAAACCCAGCCAGATGGGCGGGGTATAAATAATAAATTTATTATTATTATTATTATTATTATTATTATTATTATTATTATTATTATTACAAGCAATTATCAGCTAAGCTTCTTTTAAAGCCAAGATTTTTCAATTCAATTCAAAATCCTTTATTAGGCATATCGCATCTCACATTAAACAAACATCATATACAGACTGTATAAAATACAGGCTCAGTGAACACAATTTAACCCAGTCCTATTCTTAACTCCAAGAAATAAATCGATGTACATACATAATATAATACAACACAACAACATCACCTACCATTAAAAACCACTCTCTTTACCATGGCCCACTCTTTCTTCATGGACAGCACTTAAAAATTCAGCCGTTATTAAGGTAATTTGATCATCGCTGTCCGCCAGCAGGTCCTGAACAGTTGGTTGTGTAAAAATCTGTCTATTAAATTTTAGGGCCTCAAATAATTGTCCTCTGGCATAGCTGCCAAAATCACAGGAAAAGAATATATGCTCTAGAGTATCGGGTTCCTGTTTTCTGCATTTGCAGAGACGCTCTGATTCTGGGATAGCTAAGTATCTTCCTCTCACTACCGCCGAGGGAAACATGTTAAATCTGGCCAACATAAACAGCCTACACAATTCATGTTTCTTCAGATTTGTCATGTATCCCTTTTGGAAATCTCTACACAAAGGGAGATTTAGGTGGATAGGAGAGCAGGTGCTGTGCTTTGCAACCTCAAGCATGGCGAGAACACTTTTTTCTGTGAGGGTCTTCCTGATAATTTCCCATATATCTTTGGGATCAGAGATTTCAAAATCAGTTAGAGTGAGCCCTATCGAATCCAGTTTTCTCCTACAAATCAATGATAGATTGTAGATTGCACTATCACTTAAAAGATCGTAAAGTATAGAATTAGGGGATAGGGCTCTATAATGGAGAAAGATCCAATATTTCAAGGTCCTCAGCCATGCTCTTACTGATAAAGGCAGTATTCCCAGCTCACAACATATTGTTTCATATTTTACAGAGTTTGCAAGTCCTAATAATGACCTCAAAAGGGATGCGTGAAATTTATCCAACCTCTTGAGGTCACCTGAAATCCACACTGGTGTGCCGTATAGAAGTTGGGCACAGAGTTTCATGTCAATCACTTGCAATACAGCTGGAATAAATCTGTTTCCTACTGGAGAGAAAAAATAGGATTTAATATGGTGGGCTGTCACTTTGGCCTTAGCTATTGCAGCACATATATGTGTATTCCAATTCATATTATTTTTGAATGTGACTCCCAGATAATTGAAGTGCTTAACTTCCTGTATTAGATGTCCATTAATTATACAGCCTTTTGGGTTCCCTCTCTTTCTGAATTGCATAATCTTTGTCTTATCATAATTAATTTTGAGATTATTGAGAGAGCAGTAGTTTGAGAAACTCTTAAATAATTTTTTTAAACCCAAAACAGAGAGTGAAATAATTACAGCATCATCTGCATAAAGTAATAAAAAGAGTGGGCTATTGTTTAAATAAGGAGTATGAGTGGTTGCGTTTTGAAGAAATAATGGTAGGTCAGATAAAAATAGATTAAATAGGGTAGGGGCCAAGATACAGCCTTGCCTAACTCCTCGATTATTCAGAATAGGACCTGCAAGTCTACCATCTTTTGATACTTTAACATATATTTGATTATTAGAATGTAAACTTTGAATCAGTGTAAGTAGATATGGGTCGATACCAAGGTGTTCTAGTTTAGTCCATAGTTTATTGCGGTCGACCGAATCAAAGGCACTTTTTAAATCCACAAATGCCACAAAGAGTTTTCGTTTATTTCTCATGACATATTTATCCACAAGATGACTTAACACTAGACACTGGTCAAGAGTTGACGAGCCTGCCTTAAAACCAGCCTGCTCTTTACCAGGTAGACCTTTTGTCAGCATCCATTCTTCCAATTTAATAAGCAGAGATTTGGCATAGATTTTACTTATGCATGGTAACAAACTTATAGGCCTGTAGTTCTCTTGGCAATTCCTATCACCTTTTTTAAAGATCGGTACCACTATTGAGTTGTTCCACGACTTAGGTACAAGGGCTGAGTGATAGATAGAATTAAAAAGTGGTACAAGTTTATTGGCCCACCATTCTACATCTAATCTCAACAGGTCTATTGGAATGCCATCCATACCAGGTGATTTCCCTTGCTTAAATGAAAAGATTATCCTTTTCATCTCCTCAACAGTAATTTGAAATTGTGTGGTTTTTGCCAGAGAAAATTTAAAATTTTCCTTTTTACAAACTTGGTGATCATAAAAAACAGCAGTAAAATGTGAAATCCAAGCCTCATCGCTTATATTAGGGAAATCAGTGATATCTTTTATTGAGAGAAGTGACCAAAAGGTTTTGGTATCTTTAATTTCTAATGCAGTAACAATTTTAGACCATTTGGCTAGTGCAAACTCAGATTTTTTTTCCAGGAGCATGTTCTTAAAAGCCTTTTTCATTTCAAAATAAGTTTTCCAGAGACCTTGAGAGTTATTAATATAGGCTTCTTTTAGACAAGTTCTAAGTTCTTTCTTATAGTTAATACAATCTTTATCAAACCAGTTATACTTATTTGCAGGTTTGTTGCTGAACTGAGGGTCTAAAAAAGAAGAAAATAATTCCTGGATAGTCTTATAATAACGATCGTTATCCTCCAAGGGCATCAAATTTTGGTTAGCCACAGGTTCGAGAATAACTGGGTTATTTTCAAATACTGCTAATAGATCCTCCCTATTTTTATCACTTATATAAATTCTTTTGGCATAGATAGTCTTATCAGTACTAATAAGAGGACTAATACCATTATTTCTAGGATTCCTGTACATCTCTAAAACTATTGGGAAGTGGTCACTTTCTGAGCGAGGTACAACTGTAAAAGAGGCAACTTCATTTAACATTTCAACGGAAACTAGAGAATAATCGATAACGCTCCTACCCCTTTTGGAGCTGAAGGTAAAATTTCCTGGAATATCCGGCCACATTGAGCCATTCAAAAATGAGAGGTTAAATTCTAAAACCAATTGTAAGAGTTTTCCTCCTGCTTTATTAATAATGATGTCCTTTGAATTCCTCCCTATTCTCAATGGAAGTGGGGCATCTTCAGCTAGATTTGAGACATAGTGTTTATAGAGAGCTGTATTATCTGATCCAATTCGAGCATTGGTGTCTCCCATTACAATCAGGGGGATATTTGGGGATTTACTACGTATTAGATACAACTCTTCAGAGACTATATTCCAACCATAACCTGGTCTAATTTCCAACTCTAAGGGAGGAAAATATATATTTAAAAGAAGAATTTCCCGGTAAACAATGGAAAATGATAACAGTTGTGCATACTGTCCAATATTTCTGATATAATTAATTTTAAGGTTAGAAGACTGTTTGATACCACAGATCAAACCAGCTTTAGGGCGACCTTTTGTTGACATTTTAGTAGCGGGTAAATTATAAGTAATAAAATTAGGAATATTTAAAGGTTTGAGAGCCCAGGTTTCCTGCAGAAGTATTATATCATAAGACTCAAGAAAATTTATAAAATCAGAATCAGCTAATTTACATGAGAGTCCAGCTACATTCCAGGACATAATAGAAAGAGTTTGGAGAGATCTTTGATTTAAGGGTGCTAGTGAGGTATGCGTGGTGCATTCCGGATGTCACACCAAGTTCCTCTGGTTCTTACTATTAGCCCTTTCAGCGGGTTCAGATAGTTCAGATGCTAATTCGATGATGTTTAAAGATGTATTCAGTATGCTCACATTTGAGGAGGGTGGAATGCTAAGATTGCAACCTGGCGCACCCATGCTGGGGACTTTATTTGGGGAGCCCAATTCAGTCTCATTTAATTCTCTCATTTTATCCCATGCTAATGTAGTGACCAGGTTTGCCTCTGAGATGGGTTGCATGCGAGCTGGGTTATAGGAGGGGCGTTTCGGCTCCAAGATCTGAGAGGATGGATTCATCTCCGCAAAAACCAATTGGCCTGGGGTGACGGAGGGTTTCCCGACCCATAAATCCAGCTCGTGACGATAGAAGCATGAAGCCTGATCTGGGACATAATCAGATATGTTTTGGTTGTGTAGTCCCTGTTGGTCCTTCGTCAGATTTGTCAGACAAGAACGAAGGTTATTCAGTCTATAGAGTATTTTGTTCTGAGTTTCTTGGGGGAGAGCGCAGTAGGAGTTAATTAAGTTATTTTCAAAACTTTCGAACCCGTTACCTTGGCTCGCCTCATATAAGGTCCCAGGAGAGTCTGGTCTTTGAAGATCATTAGTAAGTAACTCTGGGTGGTGATTAGGTGAGTCCTCAGTGGCTTTTATATCAATTAAAGTGTGGTATTCAGCCTTTTGATGAGGTGCTGCAGTCGAGGTTGCAGGACTGGGGAATAGCGGGATAGGAGAGGCCACATTTTTAAAGTATCTTGATATTTTTACACCACTTGTCTTTAGGTGTTCTCTGTGTTTATATATCAGTTTTGCCAATCTCCGATCATGGAATGTAGCCACCGCCCTGGCAAACAAGCCATCAAAATATAGATATTCCACTTTGTCCAACTCCGAGGGATTACTCAAAGTACCTGGCATATATGCCTTAAGGAAGTTCAGTAAATGGACTTTGCGATCCTCTTGTGATATAAATCCTGGAGGCTTAGGATAGCTTGAAAAAACAAGCTTGTTTTGAAGCAACACCAGCTTCCAGTTCTTATTTGTTGGAATGCTCTCCTTATTGGATTTGGAGTTGTCTATGGTTAAAACGTAGGACCATGGATCCTGGGGCAATAAGTCTTGCTTAGCGCTTGGTGGTGGAGCATGCGCTGAAGGTTTTAGACAATCCAGAGCTTTATCAGCACAGACGTTTGGGGGCAAATCCTGTTTAACTGACTTCTTGGCTAAAGACTTCACCAGGTTCCCTCTAGTCCCAGAGGCTGTTATGCTCTCAAGTAAGTTAAAAAGCTTTTTAAAAACCATTTTTTTATAATGCACTGTCTTAAAAATTTTTATGTTTTTACTTTTTTTAACATTCTTTACAACTATGGATCTCCTTTTACAAGCATTAGCTCTGCGGGCTTTCTTACCCTTCCTTAATGGGCCACTCCTACAGAGGGTGGAGGCGAGGCCATGATTACTTTCCGATTCTGCAGGCATTCCGGCGGGTTTTCTCCAGAGAGTTTTACAGGAGTCAGCCATGATGGTAAGAATTTTTGTGCAAATGTCCAGGTAGGACTTTATGGATTCAATGTCCTCAGTAAGGAGCACTAGCCATTTGATGATTGAGAGATCCTCTTCATTTGTCTCATGGGAATGAGAATAAGAGTCTTTCGAAGGTTTAATATTTCCCGAGGCCAATTCCGAAATTTGTTTTAACATTAGTTCCTCCATTTTTTGATCTAACGATGCTTCGGGGGGAACTTGGGATTTGGTTTTCAGTTTCGGGGATGCCTCATCGGCTGTATCGAGGATATTTTGTGTTGCTTCCACTATATTCAGGCTTTTATCACTGCTTTTAGTACACTCCTTTCTTTGCATAACCAGTCCTTCACTATGGCTGTAAGAGAGATTGGTAGGAGAGAGTAGAATTTCTCTTCCCTTCTTGTTCTTGTTCTCACTCATTTCAGTCATTTCCTCATTTGTTCCACATTTTGCTCTGTTCATGTAGAAGTGGGTGATTTTTGTTTGCGCATTCTTTAGAGTGGTTCTTTTAAAGGTGGGTCTTACAGCCTTCAGGGAAAAGCCTGAGGTTTTGCAGCCACTCCTGGTCGTCACCATTGTTTCTTTAAAGTTGTAGAATTATTTCTTTATTGTTGTAATAAACACGCTACAATGCTCAGCTGCAGTAAAAGTTCACAGCAGGTTTCCTTCAGCTATTAGTCTTCCTTATCACTTAAAACAATGATAAAACACTCAGTGTATCTTCTTAAAAAGTTACTCTTTAAAAAGTTAGTAGGGGGAAAGAAACAATAGCCGTTAGGGCAACTCACTTTCCTTTTTCCGCTCTGCATATAGCTTTGCGTCTGTGCTGATTTCGGCTGTCAGCTGAACTCCACGAAATTTTTCTCTCCGGGTTCTCCTTGTTGCTCCCAGACTTCAGTTTATGCTCCAGATTGCTTTAACTTGAGAGCAAGGTGCTTTCTCTGCGAGCTTGGGGCATCGCTATTCGGAGGTAGAAAGTGGCTTCCCTCGACCTGCTGCTCTGCCCCACCGTTCTCCAGTAAAACAATAAAACAATAAACTAAAAACTAAATATACTAGAAACAAAGTGAGGAGGTAGTAAAACAGCTAGTAAGACGTTAAAACTGAGAGTTTAAAACCAGGAAGTGGCTAAAAACTACTTAAAAGCTTAGTTAAAAGCAGAGGAGACTGACTAGGCTGCTGTCTCCGGCGCCATTTTGCGAAGTAAGCCTGCCAAGATTTTTCAAAGCATTAACAATACACTCGTTCCAATTTCTAGCTGATTGTTTGAGCCCATAAATTGCTTTGTGTAACCTATATACAGTATTCTGTTCGCCTGCCTCAGAACCTGGTGCTTGATTCATAAAAATTTCTTCGTGCAGATTTGCGTCAAGATAAGGTGTTTCAATATCAAAATGATTTACCTTAAACCCACGTTGTGCTGCAAGAGCTAGCAATAAACGTACACTTTCGCTCCTTGCAGTAGGAGAAAAGGTATCATCAAAACTTTCACCTTTTCTTTGTACAGATAGGTAGCCGTGTTGGTCTGCCATAGTCAAAACAAATTTTTTTTTCCTTCCAGTAGCACCTTAAAGACCAACTAAGTTAGTTCTTGGTATGAGCTTTCGTGTGCATGCACACTTCTTCAGATACAATGAAACAGAAGTTGCCAGATCCTTCTATATAGTGAGAAGGTGGGGAGGGGTATTACTCAGAAGGGTGGTGGGAATGGGTGATTGGCAGATAGCTGTGATGAGCCTGTTGACGACTCTTAAGGACTGCAATAGGTCTTACAGGAAAAAGCAAGGGGCGAGAAGGTGAAAAATGGCTTTGTCATGTATAATGAGATAAGAATCCAATGTCTTTGTTCAGACCAGGTCTCTCCATGGTTTTAAGTTTGGTAATGAGTTGCAATTCAGCAGCTTCTCTTTCCAGTCTATTTCTGAAATTCCTTTGTAGTAAAACAGCTACTTTGAGATCTTGTATAGAATGTCCTGGGAGATTGAAGTGTTCTCCTACTGGTTTCTCTGTCTTGTGATTCTTGATGTCAGATTTATGTCCGTTTATTCTTTGGCGTAAGGTTTGGCCTGTTTGTCCAATATAGAGAGCTGAAGGACACTGTTGGCATTTGATGGCATACACAATGTTAGACGATGAGCAATTAAATAGTCCCGAGATGGTATGTGTGATGTTGTTGGGGCCAGTAATGGTGTTGTCCGGGTGTATGTGGCAGCAAAGTTGGCATCTGGGTTTATTGCAGGCTCTGGTGCCAGTGTCCGTGTTAAGTCTGGTTGTAGTATTATTGTGGGTTAGGAGTTGTTTAAGATTGGGTGGCTGTCTGTAGGCAATGAAAGGTCTTCCTCCCAGAGCTTGAGAAAGAGAACTGTCATTGTCCAGGAGAGGTTGTAGATCTCTGATGATGCGTTGTACTGTTTTAACTTGGGAGCTGTATGTGATGACTAGAGGTGTTCTGTTATTTTCTTTTTTGGGTCTGTCTTGCAGCAAGTTCTCTCTGGGTATCAGTCTGGCTCTGTTGATCTGTTGTCTAACTTCATCTGCTGGGTATTTTAGTTCTAAAAAGGTTTGCTGTAGATCTCTTAGGTGAGAGTCTCTGTCTGTAGAATTGGAACAGATACGGCTGTAACGTATTGCAGTCCTTAAGAGTCGTCAACAGGCTCATCACAGCTATCTGCCAATCACCCATTCCCACCACCCTTCCGAGTAATACCCCTCCCCACCTTCTCACTATATAGAAGGATCTGGCAACTTCTGTTTCAGTGTATCTGAAGAAGTGTGCATGCACACAAAAGCTCATACCAAGAACTAACTTAGTTGGTCTTTAAGGTGCTACTGGAAGGAAAAAAATTTTTGTTTTGACCTTTTCTTTGTGTAAAGCCTCGTGCTACCAGCCTAGCTTTGTACTTAACACTACCATCTGCCAAGTGTTTTATTTTATACACCCATCTACAGTCCACTGCCTTTTTTCCTTCTGGCAATGGCTCAACAGTAAACACATTATGTTCTGCCAAAGATTTCATTTCTGCTCTCATTGCATTTTTCCACATTACAATTTCCTGGTATGGTAACTTTAAAACATCCTCATAATCACGAGGTTCTTTCTTCACATCAACATTTTTAACTTCTTGTATAGTAAAGCTTTCTGGAGGTACCCCCTTATTGCTTCTTTGTGATCTTCTAACTTGAGCACTTTCCCCCTCTGAACTATCTTCCCCTTCTGATTCATCTTGCTCAGGAGAAATTGGTTCAGCTTTAGGAGATTGTGTACTGGAACCCTCATCCCCTGATTCCTCATCACTATCACTTTCAGAACTTTCTTTAATTTGTGGCTTTTCTTCCTCAAATTTCACAAATTTATCTGTATCATCTGAAGATAAAACAACTTCTGAATTTCCATGTAAATGAGCCCAACCATCTTGCTCACAAAACTCTGCATGTCTTGATAGTACAACTCTGCCACGCCCTAGTGCAAAACGATACCCCTTTGACCAACTTTGATCACCAACAAACCTAAGTTTCTTTGCCTTGGGCTATCCTTTCCTTTTCTGTCCTTTTGGGATGTGAACCCAAGCCCAACAACCAAAAGTTTTAACATGGTCCAAAAATGGTTTTTTTTCCATAAAGCAAAAACTGAGGGGTATTGTTTATGGTAGAATGAAACAATCTGTTCTGTATGTAATTAGCACAGAGAATTGCTTCCCCCCCCAAAAAAAAAACTTCCTGGATAAGCCAGAATCACATAACATAGACTCTAGCATTGTTTGCAAAGACCTTATCTTGCGTTCTGCAACTGAATTTTCTTCTGGCGAAAAAGGACACAATTTATGGCGACTAATACGTTTTTTCAACCATACCTGGAGTGTGGGAGAATCAGAACCTACAGGGTTAAGAGGTTCTGTGTGTGACGTCTTGCATCATGAGGCGTGGTCACAGACACATATGGGAGTGTTTTGCTCTGTGTGCTAGTCTGCCTCTGGTACGCTAC
>JAXCMG010009058.1:27692-51677 GCA_034642415.1 Podarcis siculus | reverse complement strand
TTTAATTCTCTGTCCCTCCATGGTGTAGATTTGTTGGGTCCACGGTGTCCAGTGACCCCTTTACATCTAAAAAAACACTCCCATTAAGTTTGTCAATAGGCATCTGCTGCATAGGGGAATGATTATCCATAGCTCTTGGGGACTTAAGGGGGTGGTATGGACTTGGGGGAGTAGCTATTTCATTTGAGGAGAGTTTTAGATAGTTGAACCAGGTACTTGGAGATGTGACAGTCTGTTTTAATTTTGCCTTACCATACACCAGCGGGGGCTGCGACTGGTCTTCCGAATCTACACATTTAAAGGCGCCTCCCACCGTCCTCTTGTCCACTAGGCACTTGGGGGATATAGTCCGTGTGTGTGAGCCTTCTGTAGTCTCAACATGGGCCTCCTTTTTGGACAGTCTGCTTCTCAGGGTGTCCAGTCTAACCAAGATTTCCTTTTGGACTGGCATCTGCAGTGACCAGAACCGATTTATTAGGGCATGTTCTTCTATGGAGAAAGAGTCCTCTCTGTCATTCAAATGAAGTTGAGTCTCAATAGGGGCTATGTTTTCCTGCTGGTGCACTAGGCTCTGGTTTTGCTGGTTTTGTTGCATGTGCACTCTTTCATTTTGTTCCTCTGTTCCTGGTCTCCCTTCCACCTTGGCCGCCAGTAGAGAGGTTAGCGGGGCTCTGTTTTCAAAGATTCTTAATAAATCTATTCCTTTCTTTAAAAATAGATTTTTTGTTCTAAAGATGAAATTGACCAGATTATGATCTGTGAAAGTGATCAGGGCACGGACTGAATGTCCATCTTGATATAGGTAGTCTATACTGTCTATGTCGGTTGCTTTAACTGCCCCAGGTAGAATGTTGTTTATAATCGTCAGCAGGTGCCTCACGCGGTCTGTCCCTGTGCGAGGACCCAGTGGCTTTGGATAGTTCGTGAATACCATCTTTTCCGGGCTTAGGACCAGGATCCATTCTTTCTTTCTACTGGGGGCTTGGAGTTCCCGCAGGTTCCCGTCTATATTGGAGATCCCGGACTTACTTCTGTTTGCAGTTGCTACAGGGGTCCTAGGTGGGTTCAAGACAGGAGCATCCAGCTGTGGTTTGGTTGCTTTTGTCAGGCTGGGTGAACATAGCGGGAGAACAGCCGTGGGGGGGCTTATTTCTTTGAATGTACTTGGGGAATTATTTTCACATATGGGAAGGGGTTTGGTCTTTGGCGAGTCTCCCTTGTCAATCTCTTTGGTGCCTTGAGCTTTGATTTTTTTGTGGATATAGGAGGTGATGATAATAAGTTGAAGAGTTTCTGCCACTGTTTTTTACTGATGTGTTGGGTTTTTCTAGACGGCTTAAATTTTTTGATGTTTTTAGTTTTCTTCGTCTTGGGTTCCGGTTTTCTTTTGCGTGAGTTCTTTTTGGGTGGTATGCGGATTCTAGCATCTGAGTCCAGGGTCTGATCTGTGGCTCTTTTTGCTTGTTTGAAATTCTCCACAAGCGTCAGGAGTAGGCCATTTGTTACTGCTAGGAAGTTTTTTATATTGTAGAGGTCTGTGCGTATCTGATCTATTTGATCGTGTAACTGGTCACCCCTCTCTTCTATACTGTTGGCATTCGCTGTGGGCTGAGAGTCTTGCTGGTTTTCCCTGAGATTCTGAGTTGATTTTTGGTGCTCAAAGACATTGGGGTTGGGGGAATTGGTCATCAAGGCATTCTCAGCTAGGTCCAGTTCCTGCGTCCAGCTCATGGAATAATTTGGTCTTTCAAGCTTAGTTTGTAAGTCTTTGCGTTGTATTGACCAATCCAGCCCAGTAGGGGCAATTTCTTTTGGAGTGCTCTCATGCTGTGGATTCTTGTTCCCTTCTTTATGGGGGAAGTAATTGGTGATCTTGCCTTGCTTCCCTCGGGGCTCCCACTCCCCCTGAGGTGATACCGGTGCAATTCCCAGGTCCATACAGTTCCTTCTTGTAAGGACCATGTTGAGCGTGGAAAAAGGTAATTGGGAGCAGTTTGCTGGAATCTCTTAGTCCTGGGTTTTTTGGCTTCACTTGGCTCAATCACAAGACGGATTATGTTTATCTTCCAGTTTCCCACCTTTGAAGGGTGGGGAGGGTTGTTTTACAAGCAAGGTTTCATGCTTGTCCCTTATCTCGGTGGGCCTCTAGGGTTTCTGCTCCCCTCCGTCTTTAGTTCACAGCTTTAGGGCTTTTAACGCTTCTGTCCTGTGGTGCCTTCCCCCTTATATTTGCGAGCAGAAATACCGAGAAATAATGCAAAGTAATAGGGCTTGTGCCAGGGGATAAAATGAAGCAGAACTTGCCTTCAGTTCCAGCCGCTCCTTGTTTCACGGCGTTCTGCAGCAGTATCAATCTATCTTCTTTAGCGTTCCTTGTTACGCTAAATCGAGTTGAGCCATAAAACAGTAGATAATAAAACAGTAAAACAATAAACCAATAGGCTAAAAGCAAAGGAAACAAAATGACAACTAAAAATATAAACATTGGGTCAGAAGATGGCTAAAACCTAATTAAAAGCTTAATTGAAGGCGGGAGGTTCTGGCTAGGCTGCTACCTCCGTCGCCATTTTGGCTCCCTCTCAATATACCCAAGTATACCGGCTATAATCATCCACAAGAACCAGAAAAAACTTTGCTCCTCCTTCAGATTCTGTAAATGGCCCACAAAGGTCTGAGTGTACTAAAGCAAATGGCTCCTTGCTAATTCTATTACTTTCAGGATATGACCCTCGCTTACTTTTAGACTCCTTGCAGGTATTGCAGTCCAGAAAAACTGAACATTTTTTCATTTTAATTCCCTTACTTAATTCTGGCATTTTTGCAATACTGCGGAAATTGGCATGCCCCAAACGACGATGCCACAGATGCTGGCACTCATCATGCAAGGCTCTATTACAGGCTTTAACACATGCCCCAGACTCACTTATTATAGCTGGTCTTTCAAAACAAACAAACCATTTTTTAGTGACGCTGTAACCACTTTTCCAGCTTTCTCTATTTTACAGCCTGAACTAGAGAAGGTTACCTTAAACCCCTGCTTAACAAGACTTGTAACTGAAAGCAAATTATTTTCTAAACTTGGTACACATAAAACATTGGTAAATTTGGTGCTTAAACAGTTAATATCCACACTACCCTTTCCAGCTGACTCATGCACTGTTCCGTCAGCTAGTACTACATTTACAGATTTACAAGGTTGCTTTTCTACAAGGGCTTGTGCAGACTTAACAAAAATGTTTCTCGCTGCTGAGTCTAAAATCGAGTCCTGTCCAATGTCGTGACTGGTGCCTCGAACTGCTGCAGAAACATACTGGACTGGACTCTTCCTGTCTCCTCGCTTCCCAGTAAACGCAGGCCGCCCTTTTCTTGTGTTTTCTCTCACAGACACAGTGCACTGCCGTACTAAATGCTTGGTTGATCCACAACGATAGCATCTTCTGACTGTGAAAGCTGCTTCCTCTGCGTGGTCAACAACTTCTTTAGGTTGCCGCCCCTCGTCAGTTGCATATCTTTTACTGGACTGCCTCCCATTTCCGGAGTTATGGCGAGGGGTTGTCGCCTTCCTCTCATGGCGTCTTTCCTCCTCATCAAGCAAACACCCGGTTAAGAAATGCATTGTTGTTATTTTTTGTTGTTGTTTTTTTAAATGATTTTTATTAGGTTTTCCAAAAACGAAAAAACTAAAGGGAAAAAAAACAGACAACATAAAAGCGCAATACATAAAAAACTTAAATAAAACATTCTTTACAACTATACATATTGTCAACTTATCTACTTGCGTCATAGCACGCCTCGACTTCCCTCCTTCCCAGTTTCGGTTTTCTTATTGTTTCTTATCTTTTGCAGTTTCTTCATATTCTATATATATATAAATCATATATATATACGAAAGCATATACGAAAGCATATATATATATATATATATATCACAAGAGTTAAACTAACCCTGTTGTAGTCCTTAAGCTTCTACAATTGGTTTCTATATATATATGACAAATTTACTCCATTCCTCTACAAACTTTGATCCTTTTTGGTTTCTAATCCTGTGTGTCATTTTCACTAATTCCGTATATTCAAATAGTTTTACTTGCCATTCCATGACGGTTGGAATTTCTGGTGTCTTCCATTTTTGCGCTACTAAAACCCTAGCTGCCACCGTTGCGTACTGAAATAGTCTATGATCGGCTTTTTTTATTTCTTCTCCTATTATGCCTAATAAAAATGCCTCCGGCCTTTTTGGAAAGGTATACCTACAAATTTTCTTTAATTCATTATATATTAGTTCCCATAATCTTTTCATTCTCTCGCATGTCCACCACATATGATATAAGTCTCCTTCTTTGCTTTTACATTTCCAACAAGCCTTGTCTCCCATTTTATACATTTTTACTAATTTAACTGGCGTAACATACCACCTGTACATCATTTTTTCTAGGTTCTCCCTTAGTGTGGAACATGCCGTAAATTTCATTCCCTTATTCCATAAATTCACCCATTTATCATAATCTATATTATAACCCAGGTCAATTGCCCACTTTACCATCACCTCCTTAATTTCCTTATCTTTGGTGTCCCATTCCAGTAAAACATTATACATCTTTGATAAGAGTTTTGTTTTCCCTTCCAAAATTTCTGTTTGATATTTAGATTTTTTCTCACTAAATCCTAATTTTTTATATTCGTTCCATAGCGCATTTACTTGATGATATTGTATGCACCCTGTCAAATTATTTTTTAATTCCCCATATGTTTTAATTTTCCAGCCTCTCTCCGTTTTTACTAAAATTTCCTCATAAGTTAATCTTTTTCCTTCCATATTCGATTTTTTTATTGTTAGTATATCTATTGGTGAGAGCCACCAGGGTGTTTTCCTTTCTAATATTTTTTTATTTTTTCCCCAAACTTCGTATAAGGCACCTCTAAAGATATGATTCAAGAAACCTTTATGAACCTTAATCTTATTGAGCCATAAATAAGAATGCCAGCCATATCTGTTGTTGAAACCTTCTAAGTCCAATAAATCCGTATTTTCTAACATGATCCATTCTTTGATCCAACATAAACAGGATGCTTCATAATACAATTTTAGATTTGGAACTGCGAATCCCCCTCTTTCTTTCCGATCTGTTAACAGTTGAAATTTGATTCTTGGCCTCTTTCCCTGCCAGATGAATTTTGATAGTGTTTTTTGCCAATCTTTAAATTGTGTTACTCCCTTAATTACTGGAATTGTTTGAAAAAGAAACAGCATCTTCGGGACTATGTTCATTTTAATTGCAGCCATTCTCCCAGACCATGACAATTTTAATCTGTTCCATGTATCCAGATCTCTCTTGATTTCTTTCCATATTATATAGTTATCACTAATTAAATTGTTGTTTCTCATTGTTAATTTGATCCCTAAATATTTCACCTTTTTCACTGCTTTGATTCCATATTTTTGTTCCAATTGTTCTATCACATTCCTCTCCAAATTTTTGACCATCATCTTTGTCTTTGTTCTATTTAATTTAAATCCTGATAATTTACCAAATTCTTCTAATTCTTGTAATGCTTTACCAACCGTAATTTGTGGTTCTTCTAATGTAAGTACCAAATCATTCGCATATGCTTTCAGCTTAAATTCATTTTTTCCAATTTTGATTCCTCGAATTTCCGGTGTCTTCCTTATCTTGTTTGCTATTACCTCTAGAACCATTATGAATAGCAGGGGGGATAGAGGGCACCCTTGTCTCGTTCCATTTGAAATTTCGAATGACTCTGTCAGATTGTTATTAATAATTAATTTGGCTATTTGTTTAGAATATATAGCCTTTATACCTTTCATAAATGTTCCCTCTATCCCCATTGCTTCCATGCTTTTTAATAGAAACTGCCACAACACATTATCAAACGCCTTTTCTGCATCAATAAAAATTAGCACAGCTGGTATTTCATTTTTAACTTCCAGGTATTCTATGATGTTTACAATGTGTCTTATATTCTCTTTAAGTTGTCTGTTTGGCAGAAACCCAGCTTGATCTTTATGAATATAGAAAATTGGGTTTGTAGCATTTGAATTGCTTGTTTATTCTGATCGTCTTTGGGTTTTGCTATTAATTTCTTTTCTCACTCTTCCAATTGTGCCAGGACTTCTTTTTTCTTTTCTCTTAACCTTCTTTAGTTATTTTGTTGAATCAAGAAGCCTCTCATAACTGCCTTGCTTGCATCCCAGACAGCTTCCAAATTTGTCTCATTGTTTAAATTCCATTTAAAATATTCTTTCAGGGTTTCTTTGGCTTTATCAATAACTTCTGAATTCTCAAAAAGATTTTTGTTCATCCTCCATCTATATGTGCCTTGAACATTACTTTTCACCTCTAAAATTATGGGATTGTGATCTGATAGAGTTCTTGGTAATATTTCACGTTTCAGTGTTCTTGGAGTTAGTTGAGAGCCAGTGTGGTGTAGTGGTTAAGAGCAGTAGTCTCGTAATCTGGGGAACCAGGTTCGCGTCTCCACTCCTCCACATGCAGCTGCTGGGCCAGTCACACTTTGAAGTCTCCCCCCCAATAATTTTTATTAAGTTTCCATTTGCCAAATTAAACATATCATGCCAATTAGTCCAAATTATATCAATGCACATCATAAAGTCCAAATGTCCCCCCCCCCTTCGTACCGTTCCACATACCAATATGTCGGCAGTCCTCTGATATTATCGCTGTTCCTTCCATCCTGGTCTTCTTCTCTCAGTGGTAAAATTATTAGCAGATAAAAGCATTCCTGACTTCTCTTGAAGCATGTGCGTTTATTTTCCAATTATTTTCTTCTTTTTAATCATTTTTCGCAACCAGGCTCGCTCCTGAAAGTAGCTGGCAGGGAGCTCCGAGCCTGCCTGAGGGCTTTCCGCCTAGTGCCTCTCACCCCCTCCTTCATCCGAACTCAGGGGTGATTTATGGCAACAGAAGGCGAGGCAGCGTCTTTTCAATTCCCTGAAAAGATGAAGGGAGGCTGATATACTCCCCATATTCAGCCTCTAATTACCTCGTGCAAGCTGGACAAGATGTTATAGCAGCCATCTTTCAAGGCGCCCCTAGCGGTCCCCCTGACTTCTTTGAAGTCTCTCAGCCCCACTCACCTCACAGAGTGTTTGTTGTGGGGGAGGAAGGTAAAGGAGAATGTTAGCCGCTTTGAGACTCCTTAAAGGGAGTGAAAGGCGGGATATCAAATCCAAACTCTTCTTCTTCTTGTCTCGAGATCCATATTTGGTCTATCGTTCCCCAGCTTTTCTGAGGTTCTGACTAAAAGGTGAATTGTTTGGTGGTTGGATGTCTAAGCCTCCAGACATCTGTCAGTTCCAAGTTCTCCACAAGATTGAAAAAAGTCTTAGGTAATTTACCCTGCATTGTTAATTGGCTTTCTGGAATTGCCTCCAGAGTCATCACTAAATTATCCCATGACTCAGGAGGTGAAGACAGCACAATATAAACCTTTCTCTGCTCAGAAAAATGTTCCCCAAGTTCATTCAACTGTGAAAATAAATCACACATTCTTTGAAGGTGTTTTGAAACACATTCACCCTCACTTAGTCTGGCTCGGTACAGAGCTCTCATTAGAGTAATTTTGCTGCCAGCAGTGTCTCTAATGTGTATCTCTCTCAGTGCTTTTCAAATCTCACTTGCTGTTTCAAGGTCTCACACATGAAATAACTGAGACTTCTCTAAACTCAAAATTAAATTGGCATAGGCTTTGTCCTCCAGCCTTTGGTCTGCTTCATCTACTTCTTCATCCTCATCTTGTACAGAAGGGTTAACAATTAACAGTCCAACATTGTTCTTTCTTTAAAGATGCCTGCATCTGTAAACTCCATGACATATAATTGGACTCTCCCAGATTCTCTACTGGAAAACATGAAGCTCCCCCTTGAGCTCCAGCTCCAAGTCCAGCGTTCGCTGATTCCGAAAGCGTTGGAACTGACAGGGTTAAAACTCCGAGGTGCCCTGCTTCTGGGGAGGAGCATTTGGGAGGAGCTGGAAACAGCTCGAAGCAGATGAAGTGCATCACTGGATGCGACGCTGAGCAGATTCTTCTCTGCAACAGACAGAGAAGCAGCTTGGCTTAGAGCTGCTATGAGTGCTTTTGGAGATGGCGGAAAAGTCTGATGGAAGTTTTTATGGCTTTGTAAATAAACGCTATTAGAGATAAGAACGGACTGTCTCTGGACTGATTTATCCCTTTTTCTCACACGGACGCAGGACCGCTGCTACTCTGCTCTCCTGCCAGGTCAGCTTTCCCAGCAGAGTCCACACAGGGAAGAGTGCCTGGACGTAGGAGTTATCTTTGTTTACACGAAGGTTATGGAGGTTCCGCGTTTCCTGGCAAGTGTGAGAAGGGAGGAAGACTGCCAGCGTTGAGTTGCTGTGATCTCCTGCCAGGAAGGGCAGTGGGAGATGCTGGAGATCGGAGCAAAGAGCCAAGGGAGACGGCTGTTTCGGAGGACCAGCTGCTGGCAAATCTGTGAGTACGCTTAAAGCCCCGGGGGGAGGAAGATGGCTGCTGCACAGCAAGGCCAAGAGAGCTTCCCCGGTGAGAGACTGAATGGGGCCAATTGGGAGAAGTGGTCAAAGCAGATGCACTCCTGGCTGGCAGAAATGCAGCTATGGGAATGTACAACAGCACCACAGGCTCAGAGGTCTGCAGTAGCTGTGCAAGCTTGTGAAGCAGACGTAGCCACAGAGCAAAGGGTGCTAGCCATTCTGAGGGCCAGCGTTGATGCTTGGCTGTTACCAGAGCTCCAAGGGAGCAAGCCCTGGGTCGCGTGGCATGCACTGAAGATGGCCTGTGGAGCCACAGTGGGAGCCAGACCGGAGGGGGCTGGAAGCCCAGAGGAGGCTGCAGGAAGCCCAGGAAGAGCACCACGCCCAGTGGGGGCTGGGAGAAGCCCAGAGAGCCCAGTGGGGGCGGGGACTGTGTTGGGAAGCTGTTGCAATGCTTCAACACGTCTGTGTGATGGACTGTGTGCTGGAGAGAGGCTGAGAGCTGTGAAAGAGGGCACAGGCTGCACCCCAAGAAGGAGTGGGGGGCAGGCCAGGCAAGCCGTTCCAAGAGCTCTCAGAAAGCCAAAGTCTCCAAGAGTTGTTTGTGCTCTGAGGCGACGTCCAACAGCGCTGGGAATTGTCCGCTAGAGGCGCAGGATGGAGCCAAGGACACCGGCCGGCGTGGAATGTCAACAAAGCAGGTTCCCAAGGCTGGTTCCCAGCAAAGACATGGGAAAGCAGCAGGCCAGGAGAAGAACAAAGACAAATCGTCTTATCACCTCACAGCTGCGATGGTGTCTATGGGAAAAGGAAAAAGCCCTAGACGGGATGTAAACAATGCCATGGCAACCTTGGAAGACAGCCAAAGAGACACTTTATCTTTTGTCATAGACTCAGGAGCTTCGCATTGTCTCGTGACATCTAGAGGGCTCCTGAGGAACTGCAAGACAGTTAAAACTGGACGCCATGTTATCTTAGCAGATGGGTCTCAAAGACCACTGACTGAATCTGGGTCTTTATACTGTTCTTTTATAGATTGTGAGGTGCAAGCTTATGTGGTCCCCGAGCTTGCCCACTCTCTTTTAAGTGTGCCAGCTCTTACAGCTGCTGGGTTTGATGTTTTGTTTTCTAACAATTTGTGTTCTTTCTACAGGGATGGGAAGAAGATCTACAGTGTTGAGAAAAAAGACAGGCTCTTTCTGGTGGAGATGCCTGTTGACAATGGGACTGGTGGTAAAGTGGTGGGACTGGTGGCAAATAGGACTAGTGGAAAATCTGTTGAAAATGCCCAAGTACAGTGTGCAAACATCCCTCCACACCATGATTGTATACACTTGTGGCACAGAAGATTTGGGCACGTTGGGTGGTCCAAAGGCCATGCGCAGAAAGAGTGAGCCGAGGTCTAGGAAGATGATCTTTGTAGGCTATGAGCCGGGTTCAAAGGCGTGGCGTTTTGCATACCCTACTGGCAACCAGTCTAAGCTGCTTATTAGCTGCAGTGCTGAGTTTTGCGAGCAGAGTGGGTGGAAACGTCTTCACGGGAACCCGGATGTTCTGTTAGACTCAGATGAGGAAGAGGAGGAGGACGAGGCTGAACCTGTTCCTGAGGTGCACAGTCCACAGCCACAGAGTCCAGAGCAGGGATCTCCAAGGGAGAGGCTCCGTATCTCTCCAAAAGGGAGTCCCAGGACCCCTCCACAGGTCTCTGTCAAGTCTGAGCCAAGGAGTGAGCCATCCTTGCCTGCAGAGCCAGTTGTGAGGCCTAAAAGGCGCAGCAGGTCAGAGGGGGAGGTTTCTGACACAGGGGATGGTAGGGTTGATCCAGGTGAATCAGGCACAGTTCCAGAATTCACGCTGAGGAGGTCAGCAAGGTCAACCAAGGGAAAGCCACCTGAAAGGTATGAAGTGACAAGTGTTTGGGTTGGTGTAGCTAGATGTGAGCCTGAATCCTTTGAGGATGTTCAGAAGTTGCCTCAGGAAGAAACTAGCAAATGGCGTGAGGCGATGCAGAAGGAGATGAACTCAATGGAGTCTCTTGGTGTGTTCTCACTCACTCAGCTGCCGGCGAACCAGCAAGCTGTTAGTTGCAGGTGGGTTTACCGACTTAAACCCACAGAAGCGGGAGAACCACAGTATAAAGCCAGATTAGTTGCTCGAGGATTTACTCAGAGAAAGGGTGTCCACTTCACGGAGGTCTATTCGCCAACCTCGAGAGCGGAGACTTTGAGAACACTTTTGGCGATAGCAGCACAAAGAGGTTGGAAGGTGAACCATTTTGATGTAGATGTCGCCTACCTGAACTCAGATCTCCAGGAGGAGTTGTACATGCTTCCTCCTCCAGGGTTTGAAGTCAGTGAGCCAGGCGTCGTGTGGCGATTGCACAAATCCATCTATGGATTACGCCAATCTGCCAGGAATTGGAATATGTGCCTACATGAAGCCTTAGAAGAGCTAGGTTTTAAGAGATCTCTTGCAGACAGTTGTATTTACATTAGAGGTGCAGGCTTGAAACAGCAAGTGGTGCAGGTGTTTGTTGATGATCATGGCACGGACAGGTGAACAGGTGGAGAAGTTTGCTAAAGAGCTTGGAAAGCGGTTCAAGCTGAAGCAGCTTGGAGATGTCAAGTCCTACCTAGGCGTCCAGATAGCGAGGACTGAGGATGGAAGCTTTTTGCTTCGCCAGAAAGGTAAGATTGAACAGTTGCTTGAGAAGTTCAGGATGTCTGATTGTGCAGGTGCCAGATCACCCATGGAGGCTGGATACGTGAAGGAGTGTCAGCAAGTAGAACGCGTGGTGTTCGAAAACACTGAACTCTTTCAGTCAGCTCTGGGTAGTCTGCTATATCTGTCACAGTGGAGCAGACCAGACATAGCGTTTGCTGTCAATCTGCTCAGTAGAGAGGCTTCAAGTCCTAGTGTACAAGCCTGGAATGGCATCAAGAGAGTTCTGAGGTATTTGCAGGAAACCAGAGACTTTTGTCTTAGGTTGCCAGCACAAGGAGAAGTCAAACTGACTTGCTTTGTGGATTCCGATTGGGCTAACTCTGAGGACCGCAAATCAGTATCAGGCTTAGTGGTGAGGTTTGGGGACTCAGTAGTTGGGTGGAGGTCCCGGAAGCAAAGTCTCGTAGCGCTTTCATCTACTGAAGCTGAGTTCAGTGCGCTATCAGAGGTTTGCAGAGAGCTGGAGTTCTATGTGTGTTTGGTCGAGGAAATCTGTGGAGAGCATTGTCTGCCCGTTGTGGTGCATGAAGACAATCAGCCATGCCTTAAATTGGCTGAGACTGGGCAGTTCAAGGCGAGGACCAAACATTTGGACATACGTTTCCGGAATGTATGTCAGAGCGTTCGTGAGGGGCTAGTTGCTCTGAAATACTGTCCCTCAACCAAGAACCTCGCTGATGGTTTCACAAAACCACTAACCTTCCAGAAGCACGAGGAGTTCTGTGAGGGTCTGTGTCTGGGAAAAGCATTGTTGGCTGTTGTCCCCAGATGCAGGACAAGAGGGGGTGTGGAGTTTGGAACTGACAGGGTTAAAACTCCGAGGTGCCCTGCTTTTGGGGAGGAGCATTTGGGAGGAGCTGGAAACAGCTCGACGCAGATGAAGTGCGTCACTGGATGTGACGCTGAGCAGATTCTTCTCTGCAATGGACAGAGAAGCAGCTTGGCTTAGAGCTGCTATGAGTGCTTTTGGAGATGGCGGAAAAGTCTGATGGAAGTTTTTATGGCTTAGTAAATAAACGCTATTAGAAATAAGAACGGACTGTCTCTGGACTGATTTATCCCTTTTTCTCACACGGACGCAGGACCGCTGCTACTCTGCTCTCCTGCCAGGTCAGCTTTCCCAGCAGAGTCCACACAGGGAAGAGTGCCAGGACGTAGGAGTTATCTTTGTTTGCACGAAGAGGCTCCACCCAGCTTTCAGCTTTCCACTCAGTCTTTACTCACACGTGGCTTGAAGAATTGTTCGGCTCCTGGTCTCAGACACTCCCTGCCGACGCCTTCACACAGCCAGATGCTTTAGAAACGCTGAGTCACTTCCAGTCTCTGGGTTCTTTTCACACTCTGTCTCTGCCCACTCAGGACTGGGCCCATAACCTGTTAGAGGGGGGTTTTCCACTGGTGGCAGATGACAGAAGACTGTGACACCATGAGACCGGTGTAAAACCAAATTAAATAAGGACTTTATTACAAAACAGCAAAGCTTCTGGGTGTTTTCCTGCAGGCAGAGTTCAAACTGCAGCTTTTCTCCTTTTGTAGCCATGGCCAGCTGCAACCAATTAGCCCAGAGCTCACAAAAACTGTTCTTAAAGGTATAAACATGTTTCTGTGCAGAATGACTCCCAACATTCTCCCCCAGGTAGACCGATAGTTTCGGGCTCTGGATCCATCCTGGAACCCATTGCAAAATATTTAGATTCTTTTTTTCAAACCTTATGCCAAGGACTCTCTGGCATACATTGAAGACACAGCACATTTCATTCGACAAGTTGAACGGTTACAAGTATCAGACACTACGGTTTTAGTACACAAAAATTCCTCTGGAAGAAGTATGCCACATCATTCTACAATTGTGGGAATCTAGACAGGACCTGCACCCCCCTCTGAATTCCTATAAACTTATTGGATATCATTTTTGAAAATAATTATTTTCGTTTTTTAGATCAATTCTATTTTCAATCCCAAGGTGTGGCCTTGGGCTCACCTTTAGCTCCTTTGGTGGCCAATATTTTTATGATCTCATTTGAAAAAACTCATATTTTGAATAACAATCCATATTCTAAGTCTTTGCTGCACTATTATAGATGATCTGGTTTTTTTCTGTTCAGCAATGAACATTACTTTTTACAGTTTTCTACTTGGATTAATTCCATACACCCTTCCCTGTCTTTTTCAGGACAACATAGTACTAATTCCTGCAAATTCCTAGATGTGGAGGTGGTAAAACAGGACAGGTACTTACTTGTGAAACCTTTCCATAAACCCACTAATTGTAATTCTTTACTTCATTACTCTTCCTTTCATCCTAAGCATTTTAAGGACAATTTACCATATGAACAACTGTTGAGGATCAAGAGGAATTCCTCACTACATAATGATTTTCTAATTGGAGCTGAAACCCTTTCCAAATCTCTATTAACCAGAGGTGTCAGCTGCATCCCATTGCTGACAGAGGAGGAGAGTGTGGAGAGACAGGAGGAGGTAATTAGGCAGGAATGCAGAACTAGGGAGGAGCATCCTAGTTGCAGTAGATGCCTGAGCTCCAAGAACAAGGAGAAGGAAGGGGGGCGTTCAAGGGAGAAGACACAGACTGACAGTTTAAGCTTGGACTCAGAGGGAGGGCCACTGGAAATAGCCCATCCCATGACACATAGGCACGCAAGAATTAATGAGAGGTGTGAACAGGAAAGGAAGTGAAAGTGGGGCTTTAAATGTGGGAAGAGGAAGGGGTGGAATTCAGACTCGGCAACAGCTAATTTGGAAGCAGACGCTGAGTGACTGAGCTCCAGAGTGATTTGTGTGTTTGAGAAATAAACCTGAGTTATTTACTGCCAGAGTTGTCTCACTTCTGTGGGAGAGACCCAACCATTACAGATTGCTGAGTCTCAAGTTATCTCTCATGCTGGAGGACAACAAGAACGTGATGGATGGGCAAGTACTGGACATGGGAAATGCAGCTGGAGGAGCAGAGGGAGGGGCAGGAGAGTCCTCAGACCCCATATTAGAGTTGCGAAGCTACACACGGCAGCTCAAATCTCAGGTAGACGTTTTAGCAGGAGCGTTAAATGAACAGAAGTTGAGCTCAGAAAATGAAAGGAGCCTCAGAGCCAGCAAGGGGCTTGGGGTGCACCTTGCTAAATACAATGGAGACACAAAACACTATGCAGCCTTTAAAACTGAAGCCAGATACATCTTGGACATAAGATCAGCTGAATTCAGCTCAGGTAAGCATCGCATCGTGGTTTTGATCAGTTGGCTGGAGGGGCTAGTGAAGGACTGGGTTATTATGCTGATGGAGGGCCAACACAGCGCTCTAGGAAACCTGCGGGAGTTCTGGGAGCTGATGGATTGGTAATGTATCTCTTATTGTGGATATTTAGGTATATCATCTCATTTTTTGTATTTGCATGTAATTGATTCTATTTGGTATTATTATCAGCTGAGGAAGAACACTGATTGAAACAGTCAGTTATCCTGGAAGGACTGTCCTATTGCTGTGTCTGGAGCACCAACATTATTCAGCTTACTCTCTGCAAATACTGCATAAGACACTTAACTTGGAAGGCATGTTGCCTCAAGCTTTAGTGATTTTTCGTGACATTATACTAGCCTAAAATCCCGCATTTTGGGACATTTTCTTAACTCACATTAGTTAGTGTCACCATGTATATATTGTAAGTTATCTGATTGTAAATTAAGACATAATTCAATAGTGATATAAAAGTATTGTAATTATATTATTAGCCTACCATGTTGCTTTTGGATTGTCAGATTGTTCTGTTTGCAACACAGGGGTTCTTTTTTATTAGCATACTGATGGTACCTTGCCCCAAACCTCCTAATGACAACTCCCACATGGCTTCATGTAGATATCAAATAGCACAAGAGATAAGATAGTCCCCTGTAGCACCCCATAACATAGCTGCAAGAGGGCCAAAACACACTCAGTTCTCAGCCTCCATTGCATCCGCTAGCTCTCACCCAGCGCAACTTTTTAGTATAATTGGGTCTCTAACGTCCCTAGAGGCACGGCCAAATTTAAATATGAATTTGACACACAGCTGTGAGGCATTTGCAACCTTTTTCACGGAGAAAGTCTTTTTGCTCTGCCGTGACCTCCCTGCCAACTTGTACAATAACGGAACTGGATCCCCCTTGACTGTCTTCGGGTCCAGTATTGGACCACTTCAATCGGATACTCACAGCCGATGTGGACAGACTCCTCCAAGCTGGAAAGCCCACCACTTGCCCTGTTGACCCTGTGAGGAGAACCTGAGCTTACAGGGTTAAACAGCTCAGAGTGTACGTCCTGCCTACTGTGGGGCGGGGAGAGACTCTGCGTCACTTCCGAGAGTCTCAGTCCTTTGTTCTATTCTGCTTTCGCTTTTACGTGGAGCAGACGTGTCTCACGATGCTGCGTGCTGTGTTAGACAATGGATAGCTTTGCTGTAAATAAACTGCTTTTAGTTTCTTAGTATCTCTGTGTGAGACTCTGCTTTGTGCACACTGAAGCACGGAAGACAGCAGCTTTCTCTGGACGCTGCTAAACTCTGCTTTTGCTCAGAGCTTTGGAATGCAGAGGCCTGGCGCAGCATTGGAAGCGGGCCGGACGCCAGGCTTATCTGGGCAATAAATCAACTCTACAGACCCGTGCCCATCCTGGTTGATTAGAGTGTGTCCACATGAGGTGTGGGCCCCCCTGGGTGACATCATTAATTTGTCCTGTGGAGTGTGGTGGTTAAAGGTTAACCTCCTGAATGTCCTGTATCTGGGAAGGAGCTTCGGAACGGAAGCTGTTAAGTTCTTTGTCTGTGAAAGTTAGTTTCACTTTGCTCCGAGAGCGAGAGAGAGCAAGATGTGATCAAGTTCCAATGGAACTGTTTGTTGTTTTTGCTTGTAAATAAACACTGTTAGAGATAGAAGAACAGTGTCTGGACTTTCTTTCCTTTCTCCTCACACGGAGGCAACCACTGCTACTCTGCAAAACTGCCTTAGGTCGTTTTTCCACAGAGGCTGTGCGCAGGAGAGGCGCACAGTAGCTTGCGCAGAGAAAACGGACAGAGTTTTGGCACAGAGGAAACGCACTGGACAGGCAGATAATCCAACAGGTTATGGAAGGCTTCGTTTATTTTGCCGGGTGTGAGAAGGGAACACAAGGAAAAGGCCAGTTCTGAAATCCTGCCTGGGGATGAGGCAGTCCTGATTTCACTGGTGAAAGCAGAGCTTGCTGCAGATAGCATATTCGAAGGACCGGCCAGCAGAAGCGTGAGTAAGCTTATAGCCCCAGGGGAAGATGGCTCAACCGCAAGCACATGAGTCTTTCAATGTGCCTTTTGAGAGGCTGAATGGCAGCAACTGGGAGGACTGGTCGCACCGAATGTATTACTGGCTGTTGGGAGAACAGCTCTGGTCTTGCATGCAACCCCCTCAGGCTGCTGAGAGAGCTACTGAGGCAGACGTGGCTGCAGCTCTGGAAAGGGAGCAGAGTGTGCTTGTGCTGGGCATGCTAAGAACAAGCGTGGATGCTTGGCTTTTGCCTCACCTTGAGGGAATTAAGGAAGCCTGGGTCGCTTGGCAGGCACTGCAGAGGGCGTGTGAAGCCACAGTGGGAGCCAAAGACCGAAAGGGGGCCGTGAGCCTAGTGAGGGCTGAAAGCAACGTTCCTGGAAGCTGTTTCTATGCTTCAACACATCTGTGTGATGGACAGGGAGAGAGGCAGAGAGCTGAGAGGAAAACAGTTGCAGGCTGTTCCTCTGGAAGCTGTGCACCCAGGAGTGGGGGTGCAGGCAGCAGAAGCTGTGAGAGCTCTGTAAAAGCCAAAGACTCCAAGAGTTGTTTTCGCTGTGAGTCAACATCACACCTCGTGAGAAACTGTCCACTAGAGGCCCAAGACTCCAAGGACGGCCGGAAAGGAATGCAGGGGAAGCAGATAAGAGACGGTTCTCGAGACGGTTCTCAGGCACAGCGGAGTGGGAGAGCCAAAGGCCGGAGTGAGAAAGGCAAGGAGAAAACATCTCTTTTCCACCTAGCTGCATCCATGGCAACCCTGGAGGAATGTAAACAACCAGCTAGTCTCTCTTTTGTCGTCGATACTGGAGCGACTCATACCCTAGTGCCATCAAGTGGGCTTCTTTGGAACTGCAAGTCTGTGAAAAGTGGACATTTTGTGTCGCTGGCTGATGGGAGCAAAAGACCTTTAACTGAGTCTGGCATGTTATATTGTTCTTTCCTAAACCATGAGGTCCAGGCTTTTGTGGTTCCAGAAATTGCCAACTGTCTTTTATCCGTGTCTGCTCTTGTCGCTGATGGTTTCAGTGTAACGTTTGCAAATAACATGTGTTCTTTTTCCAGGGATGGGAAGAAGCTGTACAGTGTTGAGTGCAAGAATAGGCTGTTCGTGGTTGAGATGCCTATTGCTGTTGATGACCCCCCTGAGGTAACACAGGTGCAGTGCGCAAACGTGCCACCACACAATGATTGTTTTCATCTCTGGCACCACAGATTTGCGCATACAGGTTGGTCATATATCAAGAAGGCCCCAGAGTGTACTGAGGGGTGCAAGTTTAAGGGATATGACAAGTTCCTAGACTGCAGAGCCTGCAAGCAATCCAAGGTAACCACATGCTCATATCGCAGATCCAGTCAAAAGACTAGCAGGCCTTTGAGCTAGTCCATGCAGATTTGTGTGGGCCCATGCCAGTGGCATCTTTGGGCGGGTCCAAACATGTTTTGTTGCTTTTGGATGGCCAACAGCAGTAGAGTTGAAATTTTTTAACATCTTTATGCGTCCCCTCGCCAAGCTTGTCCGGAGCTTTAGTCTGGGCTGCCATCAGTATGCTGATGACACCCAACTCTTATCTGCTGATGGATGGCCAACCTGACTCTGCCCCAGACACACTAGTCAGATGTTTGGAAGCTGTGGCTGGAGGGCTGCGTGCGAGCCAGTTGAAGCTAAATCCTTCAAAGACAGAGGTTGGGGTCGAAGTATGCTGGGTCGGGACAATATGGGGTTGAAGGGCCAACTCCCATCTCTTGCGAGGGCACAATTAGTGCCAGCACCTTCTGTCAAGAGTTTGGGTGTAATCCCCGACACCTCCCTTTCTATGGAGGCGCAGGTTGTAGCTACAACAAAGGCAGAATTTTTCCATCTCCGTCATGCTAAGCAGTTGGTCCCTTACCTCTCTCGCCCTGATCTCTCCACTGTGATCCATGCGACAGTCACTTCCAGGCTTGATTATTGTAACTCACTCTACGTGGGGCTGCTCTCGAAACTGACCCAGAAACTTCACCGGGTGCAGAATACCGTTGCAAGACTCCTTACGGGGTCCTTGCCACAAGATCACATTCATCCAGTGCTATACCGGTGGAATACAGGATCCAGTTTAAGGTGCTGGTTTTAACCTTTAAAGCCTTATACAGCCTAGGACCCTCATACCTACGGGACCGCCTCTCCTGGTACGCCCCACGGAGGACCTTATGGTCTGAAAATAATAACATCTTGGAGATCCTGGGCCTCAGAGAGATTAGGCTGGACTCGACCAGGGCCAGGGCCTTTTCGGCCTTGGCCTCAGCCTGGTAGAATGCTCTGCCACAAGAGATCAGGGCCTTGCGGGATTTGACATCTTTCCGCAGGGCCTGCAAGACAGAGTTGTTCCACCAGGCCTTTGGTCAGGGCTCAGCCTGACTCTTTTCTTTTTGTATAAGAACTAATATGAAAGAGGCCTCCCAGCATTCTCACAGGCCCATATAAGATCAGCGTAAACAGCTGGGCCAATGAGCACTTATTGTTCCCAACCCTGCAGAAAGCCATCTAATTAGACTTTAGTTTGCTTTTGACCTGTTTTTAGGAGGTAATTTAATTATTGTTTGATTTTATACTAATGTTATATATCTGATGATGAGCCCGACTTTGGCCGGGGAGGGTGGGATATAAATAAAAGTTGTTGTTTTTATTTTTATTTTTATTATTGGAGTTGTAGTCCAAAAACAGCTGGAGACCCAAGTTTGGGAAGCCCTGCTCTAAGTTTATCTCAACACCTGCCTCAAACCCCTTGCCTAGCCTGGTACAGTACTGAAAACCCAGGTGGGCACAGCTGGGTAAAGTCAGGCCCACCCAGCCTTCTCACCGAAGTCTCGGTAATGCAAGGCAGATCAACCTGCTCACCCACAATCAAGTCATGGATGAGTATGGACTGATCTGGCATTCACCAACAGCAGCACCAGACCAGGGGGCTCAGCAGATATTCTACCAATAACTTATGGTGGAGTGAAAGAGCTGGAACAAGTAATTGAGACCAAGCAACTAAGCCTCCACCCCCAATGTTGTTCAGCCTCCACCACTACAACTGTGCCCTTGCCTGCCCACCACCACTGGAATTAGGGCAGCATCTCAAGCACTCCCTGCTACCTGCTCACCCAGAAGCATTAAAGCACCACCATTCACCCCATATGCAGCTAGGGGATTGGACCACAGAATAGGAAACTAAGGTCCTGTACTATACGTGCCCCACACTGTAAGTAGATGCTAAATCTCCTGAAGCTTAAAATGAATTTCAAACCAGACTACATTTACTTTTTGTCTACTTTAAATGTTACTGTTACAACTCTCATTGAACTACTGCAAATGACTAATATCGGTTCACTGAATAGAACACAGAAGGAAAAGCTGAATATGAACACAAAAATGCCAGGCAATCACACATGACCAGTTAAATGGAAAAAAACCATTATACAAAGCTTTTTCTCTAAATGGAAGTTAAATTTCTGCACATTTAACTGAGAAAAATTAAAGACACTATTATTTCTCCTCTTTACTTACTGTGATTGCAATTTACCGTAAGTTCTCAAAAATAATGACCAGGCTATCAAACAATTAAATTATGAAATAAATGATGAGTGAGCAATGCATGCCTGAAGTGCAAGAGATGGATTTTATTGTATGCTCATTACAATGAGTAATAATAATCTTGCATAACAGTGACAAACTTATTTTACAGAGTGTACATCATTTTTTTACAGCCACATAAAACACAAGTAGTTTTCTAAAGTTTCCCAAACTTAACTTTCTGAAGTTTAGAAATATAAAAGAAATTGGTTCTCAAGGAACGGATTCTCATCTGATGGAAAAACCAAGTATGAATATTTTCTGAAACACAAAGCCATAAAATAGTAGCATGAAGTAAAGTTACAATTTATCATGTGAACAGCTGTGTAAAAACATGAAGCAACTTTAAAAAGTTTTTTAAAAGTACACATTATATGCATAACATTTATGAAGTTTTTAGTTATTAAATTGTCCTAGACCAGCTTGTTATACTAAGCGCCATTTTGATTTGCACCATGCTAACACAAAGCATTGTTTAAAGGGATGCATATTTCAAATGTATACACTGTAAACTGAAGATCCACCTCCAAACTCCAGCGGTAGCATAATGTCCTGGTTAACTACTGCATATATAACTTTATTACAGATTGAAAATGCATGTTTATAATATGTTATATGTTTCACATGAATTGATTAAAAGGTGCAACTTTCATTTCTATACTGAAACCTTTTTTATTAGCAAGAAAACACCACAGTAGTCCTACCTTGCCAGGAACATTGCCCCATAAAATTCTCTAGGTATTTCTAACTACTGCAGTATTGATATTCATTTTGTTATTATTTTTTAGGGAATATAATAAGGAAGCAAAAAAAAGAAGTGTGAAACCTTAGCACCAACAGCCGCATCTCTCTATTTGTTTTCCTTTTTAAAAATAATAACAATAATTTTATAATAATTATGTTGGTCAAAAGGTACTTTTTGTTATATGTGCCATACTGAACATTCAACTGCATTTTTCACGTAAGAAGGGAAATTATATACATACACATCTTTAACTTTAGCACCAAACAATACCTTTTGAGCTCAAAAACAATGTTGTATTTTTAACATCACATCCTACAATAAAATGGACTAGCAGTTCTAGGGAAACATTTAAATATTGCTCATTGAACTTAAATAAATAACAGAAACAATGTTTCCTGATGAAATGTGTGTTTGCTTTAAAAATGAAAAAAGACAGATCTCAAAATTTGACTTAATTCCTGAATACTATTTCCCAGCACAATTTAAAAATGTAATGACAAAGTACTGACTTCTATATAGTTTCACTGTTCAAAAAATGCATAATGTTAGATTTGCCTTAACATACATTTTTAAAGAACTCCATCCCTGATTTTCATTAAGGATTTAAATTGCATTGTTGGTAAAGGGCTAAGATAATTGACTTAAAATATTTTCTTTAGCTTAGTTATGTATAATACTTGAAACAGAATACATTCAGTCTCTTTCTACATCTTTTCAAACGTTCATCTCTTTGCATTTTACAGTGTTCTTTAGGTTCTGATGAGCAACTATCATAGAGCTATGAGATCCCCTGTCAAACCCTAATAATTTAAAAGACTTATAATACAAATAATGTAAAGTTATGATTTAATATCAAACTTTGAAAAGAGGAGAAACAGTTCATGAGAATTTTGTTCCCCAATTATGTCGTCACAGTTTCTAAACTGCTTTCTTCTATAGCTCATATATTATATTAAGGCCTCTTTGTGATGCCTCATTATATGCTGCTTTTTCTCTGATGGTCTACGGAATCCCTTTTTGCAGTACTCACACCTGTGCGGATAGTCTTTTGTGTGTATTGATATGACATGCCGCTTGAAGCCTGATGCATCTGTAGTGCTGTACTCACAATATTGGCATTGGTAGACTTTTCTTCCACTGTGGGTCTTCATATGCTTCTTCAGTTCAGTGTGTTGCCTAAATCCTTTCTTGCATCTTTTGCATTTGAAAGGCAGGTCCTTAGTGTGAACTGAGAGGATATGTCCACTAAGTACAAAAGGATCTGAAGTCTTAAAGTTACAGTGCCTACACTGATGTATCTTTTTACCTTTATGTGTTTCACTGTGCTTTTTGAGCTCTGATGGACGGTGGAAACCTTTTTCACACACCTCACATTTGTGAGGAAAGTCCTTTGTGTGAACAGATATTATATGTCGTTTCAGGTCACTCGAGTTGGTGCTCTTGTGGTCACAATGTGGGCACTGATGAGTCTTATGCCCTTGAAACAACTCTGTGTGCTGCTGGAGTTCTTTCTCATCTGTGAATGTCTGTGGACAATGTTCACACTTAAAGGGCAGGTCAGTACCATGCTTGGTTTTGATGTGTGTCTTCAGATTGGACTGATCAGCACAACGGAAGACACAATGCTGGCACTGGTAAGGCTTCTCCCCTGTGTGGGTCCTCATATGCTTTTTGAGCTCAGAAGGATGTCGGAAAACTTTTCCACACTCAACACAAACATGAGGGAAGTTCTTGCTGTGGACTGCAAGCAGATGTCTATTAAGCAGTCCTTGCTCTGCAGTCTCATAGTCACAATATTTGCACTTGTGCAATTTAGGTTCCTTATCTCTTAAGATCAATTTATTTGAACTCAGTGGGCTTGCTTCACTGTATCGCCTGGTGTACTCTGTGAATTCGTGCGTTTTGTCAACTCTGTTGATAAGCTTATGGCTTTCCAAATGATTATGAAAGCTTACTTTCTTGTTAGTTGTAAAATCACAATCTGTGCATTGGTACTTCTTCTTAATCATGTGATCTGGGTGGTTTTTCATATGCCTTTTCAAGAATCCCCTGGATTTAAATTTTTTTCCACATATATGACAAGGGTAGACAGTTAAGGGCTGTCCATCAGGACCTATTATAACAGCTGTTTTAAATAAACATAAAATATCATGAAATAAATTGTAACAAGAAAAAGAATAATTCTGACATCAGTCAAACACAACACAATATCATAAAAAATAGTGAGCAGAGCAATCCAAAAGTGGGAGTGGAGAGAGAACTAAAGGCAGATTAACAACTTTTCCTATGACCCACCAGGCTCAGGCCAGCAGGGCAAAAAGTGTGGAGGAGGGCAGGGCTGCATTTTGCCTTTTATAAATTTTTCCTTTCCTGTTATCATTTTTTATTTCTTTTAAAAAGTTACCTTCCCATTTACAGTGGAACCTTGGTTGCCGAACGTAATCCGTTCTAGAAGACCATTCGACTTCCGAAACGTTAGACAACCAACGCTCAATGGGAGGTCGGCAAAATCCATTGAAAAAATGGAGAAACAAGCCTCGGAAGCCATTTGACTTCCGAGGCACGTTAGAAAACAGAAGCATTCACTTCCAGGTTGTCGGTGTTAAAAAGCCTAAATGTTCAACTTCCAAAGCGTTCGACAACCAAGGTTCCACTGTATTCCAAATGGAGGGAAATAAACAATGCCAGCTACAGGGTTAGCATAGTTTCCCCCCAATTCTGGGGACATGTCAGTGCAGTGGGACGGGGATGGATTCTATGGATCCAGTTTCAGCACATTATTGGAATGCCTCCTTTTTACTCTCTCCAAAATCTCTACTCTAACACTGCAAATCGTTATGCAGCCTCAAAGAAGAGGCATACAAGGCCAGACCTTCCTCTTACAGTCTTTTCAGTTTAGCAACTTAGCAACTTTCTAGTGTGACAAGTTCAAAACACTTGTCAATGGTATTTTGGCTAACAACTCCTCATCCAATACCAGAAAGCAACTATTATATGTGGATTGCTTTGAGAGACAATTTACTATCCCAAGCCAAGTTCCAATGTACCTCAGGGTACAGTGGTGCCTCGCAAGACGAAATTAATTCGTTCCGCAAGTTTTTTCTTCTTGCGAGTTTTTC
>JAXCMG010009058.1:10920-27292 GCA_034642415.1 Podarcis siculus | reverse complement strand
AAGCCCATAGGGAAATTCGTCTTGCGAAGCAACTCGCAAACGGAAAACCCTTTCGTCTTGCGGGTTTTCCATCTTGTGAGGCATTCGTCTTGCGGGGCACCACTGTAGTTCCAAAACAAAAACATATATGGTGTCAGGCTTCCATGAATCAGTTTTTGTTTGAAAAATGGCATGGGACAGTTTTACCCCAACACTTTAGGTTAGCAGGAACAAAAAGCTTCCAAATATGGGATATTTTATTCCCCCTGGTGTTTGGAAACACACACACACGGTATGTGCACTGTACTTATATCAGTTTTCCTGGATAGTTTTTGTTTGAAAACTTTTACTCCAGTATTTCACACTGGCTGGAATAAAAAAGGACCTCTATTGCAAAATTCAGTCATTTTCTTTGGATATTTTTATTCCCCAGTACTTTTTTATTTTTGTTTTCAGACAGAAAACTGTAAATGGTAAGTGGCTGAATTATGAGAATATTCTCTACTGCTGTGCAGGTGACAATGCACCACAAGGACTACTTCGTAGTCTTATTGCTATATAAATTCTGCAAACAAAATGAACCTGGGTGGGGATTCTTTTCCTCTTGCTGATTGGTAAAAGATTTCAAATTACAATTTCTGCTAGCTGTTTTATGTGTACAAACCCACAATGCAACACACTAAAGAACAATATCTTATAAATTATCTTTTTGCCATTTCCAACCCATGTCCCTCCTACTATGTTAATGTAACAAGAACTTAGCTACTACATGAATACTACATGAAATTGCAGTATAAATAAGTCAGGAAATACTCTTCTGACAGTGCAGATAATAAAATAAGAGAAAATTGGACAAAATTTTATTGTAGTTTTCTCTTTAAACAAACCACCCTCCTAATGATGTAAGAATGTGGCAATAACTACTCTTTTTTATTCTAATTTAATAATGTTAAAAGCTACAGGTAAGTAGGTAAATTCTAGCCAAGAAAGTAATTTTACCTGTTTGCCACTGCCTTGCTTCCCCTCTCCTCCTTTTTTTGGCTTTCTGTTTAAGAAGTCTGCTTGTGCTAATGCTATCACAGATTTGCAGGTATTGTGTTGCATTACCATTTTTGCTTTCTAATCTTGCATCCAAGTTGGGTCCTGATATGAAAGACCAGATACGCATCACAATGTTGCAAGTAGCTTCCTTGTAGGAGCTTATTTTGAAAACTGAAGCTGTTTAGCGAAAGAACCAGCCGCTGCAATTGTGTTTGCACTGAGAGTGAGACAATGAGATTCTGCTTCGTAATAAGATGCTAGAAGCACTCACCAGAAATAGCTACATACATTGTTTAATATAACACATAGAAAGCAATTATTTGCTTTTGTTTCTATTTGTCTTACATAAGCCATTCTGGAGTCAGCTGAAGAGCAGGGAAAATATGTTGAGTTAATCAATCAATCAAATAAATAAATAAATAAATGCTGTCAGCTAATATGATTCTCATATATGAGTCTATGTATATTCAGGCTGCAACCATATGCACATTACTTGAAATAACCCCCAATGAACTCAGTGGGACTTATTTTTGAGTAAACACGCTTAAGTAAACATGTCCAAAAGCACTCCTATAATGAAAGATTCACTGGTTCCAGAACTGATAGGGGAGAAAGGAACAAAAATTGTCCCATCAAAGAACCTGATACACAGCTCTCTGCTCCAACTTAGTTTCCCTTCCCAAATTCCTTCCTGCTTCCTTTAGATTCTTGATAGAGACTTTTACCCAAATGAAGCAGAGGTGAAGAGGGTTTATTTTGGTAATGTCACAGCTGTGGTAACAACGGCTGCAGCTATGGACAGCCCTACCCAAATAACTGATTTATATCATACTGTAATGTTGCTTTCTTTTGCATTTAATTTATCTGCTATTCTAACATTCATGCGCTGATTCTTATTAAATTGCTGATGGAGCCTAAATGTAGTTAAGAACTGCTTTGCAATACTAGACATATAAGCAAGTCTTCATCTACTCACCTGGTGTTTGACAGTCTTCATACCTCCGGGGAAGTCTTCTATCATCTCCTAGTGGAAAAGGTTAGCCTTTAAATGTTTGTGTGAAACTATTTGTAAAAATAACATTTGCCACATAAGCAGAGGTCACAGCATTAACAGTACTGTCACACCATTCAGCAACAACAAGCCTCATATGAATGAATGAGATTGGATCTACACTGAGTCTGACCTCTTGTCCATTTATTCCAGTTCTGTTGATGACAGTAGCTTGCCAAGATTTTAGACAATTGTCTTTTTCAGCAGCATCTACCTGAGAACCTTACTAAATGGAAATGCTGTGGATTGAACCAGAGACCTTCTAAAAGCAATGTATATGCTCTACCATTGAGCTATTGCCCAAATATGTGTGTGTGTGTACACACACACACACACACACACAGAGAGAGAGAGAGAGAGAGAGAGAGAGAGAGAGATTATTTGGCCAACCATCTCTCGACCCTGCACTATAACACTTGATCAGGGACAGCCTGCCCAAGAGGCACAGTAAGGCCATCACCTCAAACAGCAGGTTGCGGACAGCTGGGAAGGATGGTAGATCTGGCCTCCAAGGAGTGTGCTGCTCGCCGCCACCTGCACTTGTTGGCCACCTCCACTGAGCACAACATGCTACCCATTCCCACCATCATGCACTGCCTGCCGCTGCCCACCCCTCTCCAGCCTCCTTTTACTCTCAGGCCACCTCCAGCTGGCTCAGACAGTGGCAGCAGCTGCAGATGTGGTGGCAGTGGGGAGCTGTGGCAGCAGAGCATCATTTTAAGTTTTGCCTCAAGTGGCCAAGCATCCTGAGGCAGCCCTGCCTTTATACCAGTGAAAAGGAACAGATAAGGGTATATATGGAAGCAGGAACTAAATGGAATAAGGGAAGTAGAAAGGAAGTTTAAAAATTATGCTTTGTGCTTCTGGTCAGCCACTTATGAGACAGGATGGAAGGCACAGCAGCAGCAACAGCAGCAGCAGCAGCAGCAGCCTATATTGTCTGCTTAAAATGGGAAATGCCGACAGTTAAAAGAATAAAAGGGCAAAATACAATAGCTTATTCTACAATAACCATGGCAACTGTGGTGATGGTATTTGTAGACACCTGCTTTTATACACTGGTCAGATAGCATATGACCTGATCACACTTGCAACAACAGCTGAATTTGCCATCTAGCAGCAGAAGTTCTTTTAAATGAAATATAATTTTTATTTTATTCTGCAGGTTTGTTTCAAATGCTTTTCTAATTTCATCAGGTGAGATCAACTATTTCTGAGGAAAGGAGAATAGGTGGAACAGGAGTTGCCTCAGAGGAGGAGTACTTTGAGTCCAAGTGCAGGTGGGCTGGCAACTTTCTGTAATTATAAACAGAATATACAACTAAGTGCTTGAAAACGCATTTTTTGAGCAAGACTTTGCACCTCCCTTAGTAACAGTAAGTATTAAACTACAAAACATCATTTTGAAGGTATTATTTTAACCCATATATGAACTGGAAAAGATGGAAAGCATTCTGGAGCCTTTAAAACATGGGTCGACAAACTAAGGTCCGCGGGCCAGATCAGGCCCAATTGCCTTCTAGATCCAGCCCACGGACGGTCCGGGAATTGCCGAGTGGATTGCCAGTGCGCATGTTCTTTCCCTCTCCATCCCTCTCCCTCTCATGGCAGCGCTTTTATCCTCGAGGACAGAGCAATCTTGTCCCACACCAGGCGTCATCAATGGCGGGAGTTGGCTCACCTGCCCACCCGCCTCAACAGGGTGGCGCTGTGAAGGGGGCGTGTGACGCCGGGTGCCAGCTGCTTCTGCGTTTTCCTCCTGCTCCTCCTCCCTCTCCCTCAGTCCACCCTCCCTTCCTTCTCCACGCCCCTTTTCCGCGCCGCTTCCTCGCACACTTTCTTCATCACTGCCTGCCTCCCTCCTTCATTCCTCCCATGGCGTTCAGACGGGTTGTTGCGGTGGCCGTGGCCGCCGCTTGTGGGTTGGCAGGCGGCTCTGTCTTCTTCTCTACGGTGCCTCTTGGGAAGCAGTAGCAGCAACAGCAGCAGCAGCAGGTGGTGGGTAAAAGCTTGTGATGCCCCAGTTCCCCTACCTCCGTCTGTGGCTCCTCAGCCGGGGCTGCTGCTTCTGTCTTTGCTGGCCAACACAGCCTCCTACCTCGCCACGGTGCCTGGCTGGCTGGAGAACCCCAACTGCAGCTATTGAGATGACAACTGAGACAGGTGAAGCGAAGCATCTTCAGGCCTCTTTGTGGGCGGGCAAAAATCGTTCTCTCCCCCCCCCCCCAAAAAAAATACAGTCCGGCCCCCCACAAGGTCTGAGAGACAGTGGACCAGCCCCCTGCTGAACAAGTTTGTTGACCCCTGCTTTAAAATGAATTCATACTCTTTGGTACAACATGTCTTATTGCTCTCTTATGTCCACAAAATAGCAAAACATTATTTGGGCAGAAAGAGATTGGTCAATGCAATTAACTCTATGGGAACACTGCAAATTAAGCAAGAGTGGAGAAGAGACTCTCATTAAGATTAAGATATAATCTAGCATCCTACCATAAGCAGCAGCCCACGCAACAGGAACAAAAGTTTTATTCACACAGGAGTCTTCAAGCTGTGCGTCGGAAAGTGATGTTGCTTCTTCTTCACCAACAATAACCTCCATGTAGACTTCATCAGCTATTTCAGCACAACCTATATTCAGTTTTAAAGGGTATGGGAATTAATGACACTATCCATGCAACTTTTCATCTTTGCTCAATTAATCCATATTTGACTCAGTACAGTTATCTACTACCAGAGTACATCAATCTATGTGTGAAAAACCAAAATCTGAATGCCAGATTCATGAAATTGTCTTGAAAGGTTTACCCCCATGACTAAGACTGCAAACCCATGCATATCTACCAGGAAAGAAGCCCACTTAACTTGGTCGGGGTTGCTTCTCAACAGAAGCAGCCAGCGGGGAGAGGCGCAGCCACACCTGGCCTCCCATCAGTGGCATCAATGTGCATACCATGAGAAAGCTGCAGTTCGGAGGTTGGTGAGGCAAGGGCTACACCTACTTCTAAATGAAAATGCTTAGAATTGCATTGCAAAGCTATTTATTAGCTGTGACAAGTTTAACATGGTTCCTCAGCACACAAGATTGACCTAAATATGGTCGTCTTTTGAATTTATTCACAACATAATATAGCCGCATCATAGAGTTCTAAGAATGTAACAACAACACCTATTTCTATAGCATTTGGAGTGATCAAATAACTTCACATACGTAACTAAGTAATCTTTACACCAGCTATGTAATATCATTTTTTCAATTTTGCAGATTGAGGGAATGAGTGGCTTGCCTATGAATACTAACCAACTAAGTCATACTTGGGAGTAGACCTATTAAAATTAATGAACATGAGTAACTTAGAAGCATGGTCTCTGTAGTAAAATTTCAACCAGGAACAAAACATGCATCTGTGCATGGCTTAGACATTAATTTGTTGTTTTTAAAAAGTACAGTTGTTTTTTTAAAAAAGCAAACACTAACAAAAGAGTGGGTTTGGTGATGTTTCTTTATATTATTAAGATGTACAACGGTATAAACAAATTTTGAATACTGAATAAAAATGCAGTGTAATCCTGACCTGTAGTTCTGGCTGGAGGCATTTGGAAGGGGCAGGGGTGCCTCAAAAGCCCCTAAGAGCAGGCCCATGAACTATTCCAGGCTGAAAATGGTGAAATGATTCCTTCATTGGCTTTAATTGGTGTGTGGGGGGGTAATAAAAACCCACAGATCAGCAAGGTTTGTTTCTCAGACAACCTACTCCTTTTCAACTTCCCACCCTGGACAGCATGAAGAGGTAGATCGTCTGCCACTTCACTCTACACCCCACCTTGGATTGCTCTGCCCACTAATAAAATTGTACCACATTGTAGAAAAATTACAAATTTGCAAGTGAGAAATTATTGGCATTTACGTATCACGAGTACAATCCTGTGTGCGTTTACTCTGATGTAAGTCTCACTGTCTTCCATGGGGCTTATTCCTTAAAATAGTGTTTACCTGCTTACCTTGGAGTAAACCCTGTTGAACTCAATGAGACATTGTCTTTTGAGTAGACATGTACAGAATTTCACTGCTAATCTATGAATAAAAAATGTAAAATTAATTAATGAAGGGCTTATGTATATGTGCTCTATGTATAGGATGTCTTATTTTTATGTTACGGTAACGTGTTGACATTAAACCTGACAGTGCTGTAGTTCATAAAATCACTTCAGAACGTCCAAAAGGCATAAATAAGAAAAAGTGAATGTTGACAATCACCTACTTTGATGATCTACATTCATGGGCGTAAGTCTAACAAACAGAGAAATATCTAGTTATTTTCAGACATTCACAAAATGCCTCTGGGATTGTCAGCATCCCCATGTAAATGCCAGCTGCCGTAACATTACTGAAATTCACTTAAACATAAAATAAATAATACACACTGCACAGATATAAGTGTGCTATCAATAGCAGCTAGGCAACTGTCCATCTACATACTGGATCACAAGTCTGTGATGTGTCAATATAGTGCAAACAATAGGACACTCGTGACTAGGTTTGCTATGACCTCTCCATATGGGCTTTGCACATAGCTTGAGGAGATTGGATGTGTTAGGATCTCTATCCTCGTTTGAAGTATAAAATGATCAGTTATCAATATATGGATAAAATCAATTTACTTTCATAGTAATTGTAGGGGGAAGAGAAAAATGACAAGATTACTCTCTTAGCAACACAAAAATAAAATTCTTACTAATATCTTCATCCTCCTGAGAGGAATCCTTAACAGCCATATAAAGCATCTTCTCTCGCTGTACTCTGCCAACACCTCCTTGCTCTAGAACTCCAGCTACAGAATGCCCATTATGAAAGTCACTCTCTGTTACAATTTCTGTTCCACCTTGAAGAGAATAATTAATTTTCATTTAATAACATTTTAAAAGAAACAGCAAGATGTTTCATTTCTCTCCTGTGTGCTTGGTGAAATAAGAAGACAACAAAAGTCACTAGGGGAAAAGATAGCTTGATGGGACAGCATTATAATTTGTAAGTAGCATGACAAATTGCCATGGCCTGGGCATATGGCAGGCATGAACTAACTTAGAAGAGCCTTTATAAGGGCGTGGGGAGAGAAGTTAGTTCTGAAAGTGGAGTGAGATAACTGAGGAAGAAGCAGGGGTTGACTGGAGCTATCTGGAATCTATGGGCACAGCCTTCATAGTATTATGTTATTTAATTGTTTTTGATTGTCTTATGAAAAACAATACAAGAGGTTTAACAGGAGACCATTTCAAGGAAGTATTCATTTTACACAATGTAGACAGCAGCCCTGGTGGGATCCACTTCAGTGGAGGGCAAGGGCAAGGGCCACCCCCTCAGCATTGCCTTTGGGGGGGGGGCGGCCTTGCCCTAAGTGTTTGTAAGTGTTTTAAAATGTTTTTTTATTTCTATGCTTGACTTTTTTATTTGTTTTGCTTGGCTTTGTTGTTGCTGTTAATGTGTGGGAAGGAGGAAGAGAAATACATGTCTGTGAAGAGGGGACTTGGGGAGAGCAAGGCCCCCCCCCCCAATCATAGTAGTTCTGGACAGGGGGAGGTATGGTGTAGGAGGTGGCACAGGCCAGGGAAGGGGCACATGACACAGGCAGTTAGTAACTGTGCCATATGCCAACCCCTCCTCCAAACTGGGGAAATTGTGGTTTTCTTATCAGACAGCTCTCAAATTTGCGGCTGCTGCTGTTGAATGCCAGGTTGGCTCTGAATAAGATTTGCCTTATGCATGATCTGATTATGAATGAGCAGGCGAGTCTGGTCTGTATCATTGAGACCTGAGTGGGTGAGCAGGACGGAGTTGGCTGCACCCAGCTGTGCCCACCTGGGTACTCAATGCAGTGTCAGGGCAGACTTGAGGATAAGGAAGCGGGAATTGCTGTGGTCTACAGAAATTCTCTCTCTCTCCTGGCTCTCTGTCCAGTTGCATGGGGAACAATAGTGGTTGTTCCTGGCATTGGGTAATCAGGACAGATTAGGGATTCTGCTGGTTTAGCACAACACCTTGCTCCCCAGCAGTTTCCCTGACACAGCTGGTCTCAAAAGCAGTGTTAAGGACCCCCAGATTGCTGGTTTTGGGAGACTTCAACATCCATGCCAAGGCAATGGACTCTGGGGTGGCTCAGGACTTCATGGCTGTCATGATGACCATGGGGCTGTCACAACATGTTATCAGCCCAATGCATGTGGAATGCCACACTCTAGACCTTGTTTCCTCAGAACAGAGTGATCTAAGAGTGGGGGATACTGACATCAGTCCCTTGTCATGATCAGATCACGTCCAGTTGAGATTTAGGCTTTCAGCACCTTTTCCTCCTCTGCAGAGGCAAGGGCCCTATGAGGACAGTCTACCTTTGGAGACTGATGGATCCAATTGACTTCCAGACAGCCTTGGGTTTCCATACTGATATGACTCCTGTCAAAGCCCTCGCTGACTTGTGGAATATCCAAATGGCTCAGGCTATTGACTTGATTGCCTCTGAGCACGCTCTCCCACTTCATGGACCCCATTTGGTTCCCCGGTATACTCCAGAGCTCAGGGCAACGAGCCCAAGCTGGGAGATGGCTTAAATACAAGTGGAGGAAAACGCCAAACGAATGCAATCAAACACTGGGGAGGGCTCATCATCAAGCCTACTTAGTGGTAGTGAAGACAACAAAGAAGGCATACTTTGCTGCCTCCCTTACATCCTCATTGTGCCATCTGGCAGAGCTTTTCCAGGCAGTGCGGGGCCTTCAATAGTCTGGCCCAAAGGAGCAAGCAGAACTAATGGTAGCTCACAGTGACTTGTTTGCAAAGCATTTTGAGGATAAAGTTGCTTTGATCTGATGGGACTTTGACTCTGCTGTTACAGCAGATGAATCTCAAGGGGTGTTCAGAGCACTGTCTAGTCTTGTTGTGTTGCATGAGTTTCAGTTGTAAGGTTTGAGGACGTTGACAGCATGCTTGGATCAGTCAGGGTGATGACTTATGCTCTGGATCCTTGCCTCTCTTGGCTGATAGAAACTAGCAGAGAAGGGACATTTGGCTGTGCCAGGAAGGTGACTAATGCCTCCTTGCGAGAGTGGATGGTCCCTGCCTGCTTGAACCACTCCTCAAGAAACCCGCTCTGGATTCGCAAAATCTAAGTAATTACCAGCCAGTTGCCAATATCCCCTTCTTTGAGTGGGTGTTTGCAGAGCAGATCCAGGTACTCTTGGAGGAAACTGATTTTCTAGATCCATTTCAATTGGGGCTTAGGCCCAGTTTTGCCACAGAAACAGCTTTGGTCACCCTGTATGATGACCTCTGTCAGGAGAGAGACGGAAGAAATGTGTCACTGTTCATTCTCCTTGACCTTTTTCAATACCATCAACCATGGTATCCTTCTGGAGCAGCTATCTTGAGTTGGTGTCATGGACGGGCAGGAGCATGAGAGTTGGGGGAATGTGTGGGCAGAGGAGTCAGGTGAGGTTGAAAATCCAGGTGAAGAGGCCAGTGATTTGTGGGGGTTCTGTGCCACCTATGGGGCAGCTGCCGGAGTGGAGCTAGAGGTGGCCAGACACCAAGTGAAAGGAGGTGGGGAAAGAGCTGGAGGAAGTATCAGAAGCTGAAGAGCCTGTGACGGGTCCAGAGACAGTTGTGCCTTTGGAATCCCCTCTGTCCCCCAATCTACTGTCTCCACACTTATGGAGAGACTTAAAGCAATGGGAGCAGCTGGAGCTGCCAGTCAGGAGAAGCCATTGGGTACTTGCAGGCACAGCATCAGACTAGTAAGTTTAAGAAAGCAGGAAGGGGAGTGGCTATACTGTTGCTCAAATTGTCCAAGACAGAGAACCGGCCGGAGAGGTAGATTGCTTAGCCAGCTAGTTAGTGTGGAATAGTGTGCATATCCTTGCACCTTAGGAGCTGATGTAACTGAGTGCTTTGCTAATAAAGAAATAAAATTCCAGTCACTTGTCCTCATTGGTCTGGGTGTGTGCCGGACAGATGGGCGGCCCTGCTTTGTGGTGGTCCCAGGCCTACTTGGATGGTCATTTCCAGAGGGTGATGCTTGGGGAGAGCTGTGAAGCCTTCAACGTGGGGTTCCTCAGGGTTCGATTTTATCCCTCATGCTGTTTAACATCTACATGAAACCGCTGAGTGGGGTCATCCAGTTTTGGAATACGTTGTCAGCAATATGCTGAAGACACACGGCTCTACTTCTTCTTTACACCTTCAGGTATGGAAACGGATGTGCTGGAATGTTGTCTTGCCTCAGGAATGAACTGGATGAGAGCCAACAAACTGAAGCTCCATCCAGGTAAGACTGAGGCACTGTTTGTTGGCGGTGCCCTAGTCCACATGGATGGGAGGTGGCCTGCTCTTGATAGGGTTTAGATCAGGCATAGGCAAACTCGGCCCTCCAGATTTTTTGGGACTACAATTCCCATCATCCCTGAACACTGGTCCTGTTAGCTAGGAATGATGGGAATTGTAGTCCCAAAACATCTGGAGGGCCGAGTTTGCCTATGCCTGGTCTAGATTACTGCTCTTCCCAGAGAGGCTTGCCTGGTTACTTCACTACATATTTTTAGGCACCAGGCAAAAACGTTCTTCTATAATCAGGCCTTTGGTTGATTAAACAATCTATGGCCCTTTACATGTGCTTGTACACAGGAGTTATTGATTTTTGTTGTTCTTATTATGATGATGATAGGTATTTTGTGTTTTCATTTTGGACTGTTATTTTGTAAACCTCCTTGTGATCGTTGGATGAAGAGTGGTATATAAAATTAATAAATAATAATTTTTGCAAACACTAGAAACTAGCAATAACAGAAGCTGGGATACATACCTATTTCCACATCATCCTCAGCTTCAGCTTTAAATATGTAAACTTTAATAACTTCAGAACCAAAACCATCATCTTTAGATACGTTTTCATGTGAAACCTCACTGTTGATTTTTAATGGTGTGTTTCCAATATGGTCGAGCTTTTCCCCAACATCATCCACTATAAAAACAGAACAAAACCAGTTAGAAGGAAGCAAGAAGTGTTAGCAATGTTGGTCCATTGTTCTTAGCTCATTTGTGCAAAACCTAATATGACTGGTAATATAAAGCTGGTGCACAGACCAATCACCTTGTTCTTGTTTATTTTATGAAGATTACACATAATATGAAGAGATTTGTTTTAATTTTTTGTTTTACTGTTTTAATAAGTCAATGTAGTTAATTTCAGCATAAAAACGATGAAGTGCAGTGTAGAAACATTTCTGTTACATTATAATGTCTGATTAAACAACTAAATAAGTCAAGATACTTTGTTTTTGTATTGATACTCTTCCCTCCCCCTTCAAATACAGTTATATAGTATTAAATGGTAGGTTTGTTCATGTTACCAATTTTTTTAAAAAGAAATTATCATTGTATGTATTTATCTTTGCAAGATCTTCAAAATACCAAACACTGCTAAGATGAGAATCTCTTTGAAGGGTACAGGAGAATCCCCACTTATGTGGGGGTTCCGGTTTGGGCCGCTGCACATGTCACCAGGATGTGCATGAGTGGGGATTCCCCCGTTCCACTCCTGCCTCACCCCCTTTTGGTATGTGTGTCAGTGGGAGAACACATGCTCTTCACACGCAAGTAGGGAAATGCCTGTATAGCATTCCAAAAGATGAAAGGGTAACAGAACAACAGTGTAAAATGTTAGTGAGTCACCCTGTAAGAACCAGGAGAGATGTAACACTTAGAATTTCATAGATCAGAGCAGGATGGTACATTCAATCTCTGCATCTTACCCTTCCTCATAATTAAGTTTATGTCAAACTAGATTTAACCATGGATAGGACTGAGGGCTTTTTCTTAACTAGAGAATTGATCAGTATGAGTTGTACAGGTGAAACTCGAAAAATTAGAAATGCCACAGGCTGATAGCATCCATGCCACACCGCATTGAGGCAGTAATTGATGCAAAAGGGGCCCAACCAAGTACTGAGTACATATGCATGCTTCTACTTCTCAGAGGTCCAATATTGCTCTATTTGCAGTCCTTGTTTTGCTGATTTCATTTAATATTCTAATTTTCTGAGATTGTTAATTTGGGGTTTTCATCAGCTGTACGCCATGATCATCACAATTATAACAAATAAAGGCTTGACATATCTCACTTTGCATGTCATGAGTCTATCTCATATATATCTCATATATTAGTTTCACCTTTTAAGTTGAATTATTGAAATAAATGAACTTTTCCACGATATTCCAATTTTTCGAGTTTCACCTGTATTCAACTAAGTCCTAATCAAAAGCTAGTTATGTCAATTCACTTCAATGGGTCTACTATGAGTAGGACTAGCACTGAGTATCACCCTATATCTTGTTTAAATGTAAACTATGCTTAAGGTTGATGCCAATACAAGTCCTAACCTTAGTTAGCCTTACAGTGGAGGAGCAGGAGAAGGGAGGGAAGTGTGTGTCATATGAGCCCACTCCTGATCTCTTAACCATGATTTAAGAGATTCAGAACATTACATCTATAATGGGCTTAATTCTGAACTCACAAGCAACCCTTTCACAAAATCAGCAATATCATCTAGTCCAAGTGCTTTAACAAAATTTAGCATAATTTACTTTGTTGGAACTTGGAATTAAATGCCCAAGATGATACCGCTCTGCAACTGGTCAGCAAGAGGTCAAACTCCTTTGTAGCAATTAATTCTTCCAGGAAATGTTCACATATAATTTCCCAAGTTAAAGAAAACTACATTCAACATGTACTAATAATATATAATGCTAATAATATATAATGCTTAAACATAATAATGCATATTTGTTTTATGTGTGCTCATATTGCCTGTGCTGGATGTGTGCTCATATTGCCTGTGCTGGATGTGTGCTCATTTTGCCTGTGCTGGATGTTATTTAACAATACCTGCTAAAAGTGTAGCAGTATTTGGTGTCACTAATGAAACTTGTATTTCAGAAGTTTGTGAATGAGTCAGAACACTGCTGGAGCTATTGAAAACAGAACTAAACAGAACTATATAGAATTAAAAATGCTAAGCACATTAAAAATATTTATATATCAGTACTGCTACTGTTAACCATTGCAAAATTAAGCTTCTGTGACTGACTGGAAGGTGTTTCTTTAAAAATCCATCCCTCCTGCTTATGCAACCTGCATGTGTGTGAGAGCAACCCCATGGCATACAGTAGCCTTCCCCAACTGTTGGTCCCCAGAAGTTGTTGGCCTACAACATCCATCATCCCCAGCCACCATAACCAATGGTCAGGGACAGAATCATAAAACTGTAGAGTCAGAAGGGACCATGAGGGCCATCTAGTCCAACCCCCTGCAATGCAGGAATGTTTTGCCCAACCTGGGACATGAACCCATCCATGACCATGAGATTAAAAGCCTCATGCTCTACTGAGCATCTAACATCTGGGCCCAAGGTTGAGGGAAGTTGGCATAAAGCATGAGAGCCCTTTTCTTCTGCTAGCTCACAGAAGGTTACAATACTGATCAGAATACAAATAGCCTGAATGCTGAGAACCTGGAGAAAACCAAATCAACTGGATTAACATTTAGAGAAAAGGCTACATCAGTGTTTCTCAACTGGGGGCCAAATGGCCTCCTGGGTGCCCCCAGAATATTCCAAGGGGGCCACAGGTGAAAATCACATAAATGGGGGGGGGGGGGGGGCACAGCATGAGACTAGGGGGCCACATAGAGAAGTGAGAAGTGAAGAAAACAGAGAAGGGACCGATAAAAGAAAATAGAAAAGTGACCAATAAAAGAAAACAGAGAAGTAGAGTGAACAGAGAAGTGACCATGCTTCCCAGTGGATGGATCGCCACGCAGAATCTGCGGCAATGTCCCTTTGGCTTCCTTCTCCCTCCCACTTCCACCACTGCAAGCACCAAGCTGCCCGCATCTCATTTGTCATGGGCAAGGTGTGTGGCTGCAACAGTGTTAGTGTGTGGGGTGCTGTTTCTTCGTGTAAGTATTGCTGCGAAAGGAGGTACTGCATGTTGATGTATGCAAGAGTACTGCATGTAATCTTCAGGTATTTTTAGCTGCTGTGTTTACCATTTCTTTTGCAGTTGCTGTGTTCAGTTGCTTCTCATTGTAAAGATCTATTGGTATCAGACATAATTTTTCATTTGTCTTTGTTCAGATGTTCTAACGCTGTTTTATTTCTGAGAAGTGATCTCAATTTTGTAGTTGCAAACATATGTAAAATTAGTCTTCATCTGTATCAGTCAAGTATCTTGGCTACGGATTTATTCTGTCACCACAAGACCACACAATACCTATGCGTTTGATATGTATGATGACACTTTCCAATGAGAATATGTGTCCATGTAAGTTGTAGAAACATTTTTAAACTTCTCATAAAGACAAGTAGGATAAACCACTGGAATATTTTTGAGTGTCGCGAGAAAAATTTGAAAATGTTTGTTCAGAAATCTGTTTTAAATGATAAAAGGTTTAATTGCATCTTATGATATATTCAAATTGACAGCCACACACTATAGGGCAATCAAATCCATCCCTTTGAGCAATACATCAGTGTCGAGGCATATTGACAAAATGACAGATGTTGAAAACCGGCTACAGTGGTACCTCGGGATGCTAACGGGATCCGTTCCGGAGCCCCGCTTGCATCCTGAATGGAACGTAAAACATGATGGCACGTCTGCGCGTGCGCGGGTCGCGTTTTGCCGCTTCCGTGCATGACGTCATTTTGAGTGTCTGCACATGCGCGAGCGGTGAAACCCGGAAGTAACGCACTCCGTTACTTCCGGGTTGCCGCGGAGCGCAACCCAAACGCACTCAACCTGACTGAACCCGAGGTATGACTGTAGTCTCGTAGTTAAAAGTTCAGAAGTTTGCTTTGCAAATTGATGAACTGTGTTTACCAGATAACACAGCAATGCTTATGTTAGATATTTGCAAGACAGAGTGTCTGTTTTGACAGCTTTGTGAGGACAATGACAAAGACTTCACATGCTTATTATTGCATACAGAAGTCTGTTGGCTGTCGTTTTGTTGCTTTGTGGGACTCAGTTGTGACATTTTTCAGAGGCAAGAAAATATGACCTCTGTTAAATGTGATATATTTTACCTGTTTGATGTCTCTGAAAAGCTCAGTTTGTTGAACAAAGAACTACAGGGCAGGAACTGTGACCTTTTTTCAAGCAAGGAGATTATTACAGGCTTTCTTGGAAAAGTCAAACTGTATACCATCAATTGGATGTCGAGAATTTGCAGTTTTCCTCTTTGGCAGCAGTTAGTGATGAATTGAAAGAGGATGAAATAATTGTGTATGTGAATCATTTGAAGCAGCTTTATAATGATAAGGAAGTTTGTTTGCATGATCTGCTGGACATGGATATTCCGGCCTGGGTAGTTGATCCATTTGCTGTGAATGCTGCTGTCATAGAGCTACAGAGTGACATAGCAGCCAAAGTAAATTTCAGTCAAGAAAAACACCATTTTGGGATAAAGGATACAATATCTAAAAAGTTTACACAGCTTTGAGATAAAGCAAAATTGTTTTTCATGTCATTTTCTACTCTGTATTTGGCAGAATGAGGTTTCAGTCGTGTGAATTATTTACTCAGCCTAACATGGAATCACCTTAATGTAACGGACAGAGGTGATCTTCAGTTATCCCTCACAACAATAGAACCAGATGTGAAAAAGCTTGTTTCTGGTCATCAAGCACAAGGGTCAAATTGATCAAGAAATATATTTTTATGTAATTGTATTTTGTATAAATTATAAAACGTTCTATTTACAAAAAAAAAAGGCATTTAAATAGCTACCTTTTGAGCAGTAGGACAGGGGGGCCACAGGAAGGAAACAAAGTCGGAAGGGGGCCATGGTCAGGAAAAGGTTGAGAAACACTGGGCTACATTATGCCTTTTAGAGATCCCCTCCAATATATGCAGGTAGAAAGGATAGTGCCACCACTGCAGAAAAAGTTATTTTTTCAAAAATATAGTGAATAACTCCTTAATTAGGTTTGCCATATTTTGAAGAGCAAAAAAGGGGACACATTTGCCAATTTCTACTTTTTACTACAGATTGCAATTTTTAAAACTCTCTGTGTGTGATATAGAAATATATATCTACACGTACCCCTCTATCTTCCACACCTCTTTCTAATGCTCCATCAGCCACAAACAAGAATTAACTAACAGACCACTGGATCAGACAAAGCCATTTCTGACCCCATGGGGGAAGAGAGGGGGTTGCGGTCTTGCCCCTCCCCCCAAGCGCGGGGGCTGGC
>JAXCMG010009058.1:0-10910 GCA_034642415.1 Podarcis siculus | reverse complement strand
GGGGGGGAGGGGTATTGACACGCAATCTTTCACCTTTGCCACATGCAAGAGAATAAAAAAACCCCCATAGAATAGATCCACGATTTCAAACAAAGAGAAAAAGACACCACAAAAATCCGGAGAGGTGTATTATCGCCATGCTATGCAGAACGAAGGCAGGGAATAATGTAGGGGTTCTGGATCATGTAAACTGGGTGATGTGGCGGAAAGGGGAGGGGAGGAAAAGAAGGAAGGAGGGGGAAAATCAGGAGTCCAATCTGGAGGGAACTACTGCCTCAGCCTTGCTCCTCTCCCCTTCCCTCCACTGGATCTCCACTGCAGCCACCACCAGCCTCTCACTGCCTTGCTTGGTCTACTCTCAGTGGCTACTGCTGTGGCGCTGCTCAACCCCTTCTCCAGGACCTCATGTGACCTGCCACAATTTGATACATTAAACACAGTGTGTCTGGTTTCCTGGAGGGGCCCTGAAGCAGACTGCTTGCTCGGGGCCCACGGCCGTACTTAGGAGCTGATTTGCTTGGAGTACCTGCACCCTGCCAGAGGTGAGCCAGCCATTGCCAAGCTTCCCAAAAGAGGGAACCAGAGTTTTCTCTTGTAGGGGCAACTTCATGGTTACCATATTTGATTTGGGTGCTGCCTTTCTCCTCTTCTTTTTTTTTAAAAAAAAACCCCAGACATTTTTGCAAATGAAATTTTACCCCTGAAAAAGCAGTGGTGTCTGGGAAAATCTGGACATATGAAAACCCTACCTGAACTACTCACTTAGCAGAGAGCCTGAACCTGTATTAGAATAATAATGTTTTCTTCTTCTGTAATAGCCATTTGTCTTTGAAATGTAAAGCATTTATTTTTATTTTAAAATTTAATTACACAGATCTGCATAATGTTAACTATACCTACGTTGTAGACAACAAATCTATGGACAGTATTAGTGCTAAAAAGCAATGTGTAAATGCTTGTGGATGGAAAATATAAGAATTTCAGACTATTCATAAACAGCATAGCAGTTACTAAACGCATAAACAGTGAAGAAGTTACTCAATGCAGCAGTCAGAAGATGTGTACTAAAATAATTTTGTCAGAACAAAAAGATGACAAGCAAGTGATGACAAGCAAAAGATGACATACAGCTGAAGTGAATTGACTATTGAATATTTCTTTTGTTTCCTTCTTTCAAGATTCTGGTTGAAAAATCCTATTTGATGCATAACAGCCCACTTCTGCAAATTCTCATGCATTGGCTTAATTTTAGTCAACAAAAACAATTCTGGGAGAGCAAGAATAAGGATCTTTACAAACAATAAAGATATAAATGTATACCATAGGACAAAGAATGTGTTTCAAGGTTCTAGAGATGCTAAATGCACAGGACAAAGTAAAAACAAAATTACAAAAACTTAACTTATTCTTATATAGTGATAACAGAGGCTATTCATACATCATTTTGATATGTCACTAATAAAGAAATGTAACCAAGTTAACAGGAAGTACCATACAAGATTTGATTTGCTTTTTATATTTTCATTTATCTTGTTTAAGATAAGAAACAGAAATGCTAATGTCATGAACACGTCTGCCCAAAGTAGAGAAGTACAGCATGAGTTAGCATGTAGTCAGCAACAAAGAGGCTTGCATTTCTCTCAGACAGCTGGAAACAGTTGGCTGTCAACTTCTCCCCCCCCCCTTCTTGACAATGAAAGGAATGCAGATAAGCCATCAACAGAGGGCGGGTTGGAGAGAAGCCAACTCTATCAAGAAGCACAGGCAGGCTTGAAGGAAGGAGGGGGAGCATTTCCTAACTGAAGAGGAGGTAGTTAACCCCATGAGTCCAAGGAGTAGACGAATGGGGAAGGTATTAGACAGAAAGCAAACCCAGAAATGTAAGGGTCATCATTCAGGATATTCTGCAGAAGCAGGTCAGAAGGGTCAACTGAATCGTAAGACACGGATGCTTGGCTAGAGCATCAGAGGCTAATTGTTTGCTTTGCAATAAATCTTCAAGCTAATTATGACTTGTATATGCTGTGTTATCAAGATGGCAGCCTGGGCTCCTGACAGCTAACATACATATAGGCCTGGGTTCTCATATTACAGTAAGCCAAACTATAGCATACCCAGGCTGTACATGTAAGCAGAATCAGAACTTACAGGGTTAAACAGTTCTGTGTGACATCTCACATTCTGAGGCGTGGTTTTATTCACATACGTGAATCTTTCTTTGTGTGTGTTTTACTTTTGTTTTTAGCTGTTGAGCCAATGAGATGTCCGCTCGATCTCCGGGTTGATTTATGATGTTTTTCTGTACGATAATAAAGACTTCTTAGATAGCAAGAAGCCTGCGTACAGACTTTGATTTATCACCCACACAAGGCACTAACCGCTGCTGCGAAACTCTGCTTGGAGCCAGGAAGAAAGCTTAAGGCTCACATTTGGCACAGGGAAGTGTGCCGGACGCCATTACATTCCACAGTACAAACGTAATGACTTCCAGTCAGAAGAGGATGCACCCACTTTGCTCTTCCCCAGTCCTTTTAGCACAATACAGTACAGCAACTAAGTTGGACAGAAACCCCAGATGATGAGCTTGCATTTTTTTAAAAAAATGTATTTAGCCCTTCTAGAAAAAAAGTTATGAAGCAAAATGTGTAAGTTCTCTTTGATGCAATTTCTGTGAAATGAGCCAACTGCTCTTGCCTGTTAGTGGCTTTAGCCAATGAGGTAAGTCAAAGATTTGAGTGTTAAGTGAGTTGTTTGGACACCAGGCAACAGGAATCCTTGGTGTTCTAAAGAGCTGCTGTTTCCCCTTCTCCTTTAGTGTACCTTTCCTGTTTGTGTCTTATTTCCTAGTCCTTAGATCCATCCATTTGCTGTTCTATTTGTTTTGCTTTACTGCCTGCCAGCCACATAGAGCAGTACACAGGCAGCTACTTGACATACTTTATAAAAATATGTATGTTGGGGTAGAGGAAGAAGTGCTGGAATCACAGCCTGCTGGCCATGTGGAACAAACAGTAAGCCACAACTTGAAAAACTTTATGAAGGGGGGGGGGGGAGAGAAATGCAAGATCCTGTTTGTTTTGCCACCTGCTGACACATGGAGCAAGCAGCTGCTTGAAAGAGAACTGCTTGGAAGAGCTTTCCACGCCAATAATAAGTTTCAAAGCTTTACTGCAGAACAGTCTTAAATACTAGCTACAAAAGATAACTGTTACAACGGAACAAAGGAACACATTGCTCTCACGTTATGAGGTTCTGTCCTTTATGCAGTTCAGTAAAAGTTCCTCTTTGGTCCCAGAGAGCGTTCCTAAGCTTGTTCATCATTGCAGAGCTTAGCTTCATCTGCCACTGCTACTGCTAGCCATCACTGACTTTTCAAGTTTCCTCTCCTACTTTGAGAGATCTGCAGCTCAGATTGCCAGCAATGAGTCAACAAGTAGCCTAAGCCTGTGAAATGGAAAAAAAAACACAGCCTTTTGCTTTCACCTAGAGTGGAACGTCTTGCTTAATGTAAACTTATCTGCCTTGCAAATACAAACCTTTACATAAGTTTGAAATTCAGCATATACAGATATTTTATGCATATTAAACTTATAACTTTAACAGAATGCAGGTGTGTGTTGGCTATAGCAACCCTTCGAGAGCCAGTGTGGTGTAGTGGTTAAGAGCGGTAGTCACGTAATCTGGGTAACCGGGTTCGCGTCTCCGCTCCTCCACATGCAGCTGCTGGGTGACCTTGGGCCAGTCACACTTCTTTGAAGTCTCTCAGCCCCACTCACCTCACAGAGTGTTTGTTGTGGGGGAGGAAGGGAAAGGAAATTGTTAGCCGCTTTGAGACTCCTGAAGGGGAGTGAAAGGCGGGATATCAAATCCAAACTCTTCTTCTTGTTGTTGTTGTTTTCGTTGCATGCTCTACAGTAGGGCTGACCAATACCTGCTTTCCAACATTGCAATATATTGCCAGCTAAGCTTTCTGATATGGCAGTATATTACCAGGTCAGCAAAGAGAAAAGAAAGAAGAAGAGTTTGGATTTGACATCCCGCTTTATCACTACCCAAAGGAGTCTCAAAGCGGCTAGCATTCTCCTTTCCCTTCCTCCCCCACAACAAACACTCTGTGAGGTGAGTGGGGCTGAGAGACTTCAAAGAAGTGTGACTAGCCCAAGGTCACCCAGCAGCTGCATGTGGAGGAGCGGAGACACGAACCCGGTTCACCAGATTACAAGCCTACCGCTCTTAACCACTACACCACACTGGCAGGTAGGAAGAAGGCAGCTGCCAGCCATGCATACAATTAGCATCACCGTGCACAGCAGCTGCCTCTTTCTGGCAAGGCTGGCCGACCGGAGCACATCAGCCAAGGCACCACATGGCATGGCACTGTGGAGCCGCCAGCCTCCCCCAAACCACCTGCCACGGCTCGCCTCGAAGATAGGTTTCTCACCACGCAAGCGGCATCTACCAGGAGCCACTGATCTGTTTGGTGGAAAAGAATTTACATTATTTTCTACTCTATGAAACTAGTAAAAGACCAACAACTTGCCAGTCAGCATTAAGTATGTATTTTTATTTGTGACGATGCATGTGTATGACTGGCTGCAGTAATATAAAATCATGCTTGGATTCAGTTATCTTTTATTTTCTAGCTCTAATCTACAACAGCACACCAGCAACAAATGTTAACAGCCAAAACATAACAGCGTTTGCAAATGAAAGTTTTTTAAACATTATTTGCTAACAACAACAAAAAATGGAACAGATTTTTTATGTTCGAACCATTTTATGTTCATGTCTCTTTGATTTTCCTGCTCTTTTGGAAGCGGCAGCCATTTTCTGACTTGTGTCCTTAAAATTCCAAATTTGAGCCCCCAGACCAAAAGGCTGGTGACCAATGACTTAGCATGTTTTCTGAACCAGAGAGGTGAAGGTCTCTCCTCTTTAACTACAATCTGTAATCTTAACCATGATCCTGGGTTCAGATGACATGCTAAGCCAATCACTGGTTTAGATGCTGCTCTGTACTGAAAGGACCAAGGAGGGGAAAAGTAGGTGCAAACTCCTTGACCGGTCCGGTACGTTTCCACAGCAACAGAATTCCCGGACTTGTAGCAGAGCGGGCACAGTGAGTACTTGACGTGTGAGTGAAGAGACAGTCCACACGCTGTAGTTCTTCTAAACTAGACAGCTTTATTTACATCAGACAGATAAAATAACAAACACTCCATCAGAATCAGCAGACATGATGTCTCTGCCTCTCTCCGCAGAAAAGTGAAAGTACCTCACAGACAAAGAACTCAGCTTTCCCGGATGTTGGGAAGGCTCCTCCCCAGATGCAGAACACACAGAGATGTTAACCTTGTAAACACCAAACCTCACACCCCCTCTTGTCCTGCACTGGGGGAATGTAAGTGTGACCACTTACCTCTAAACACAGACCTTCACAGAACTCCCCATGACGCTGGAAGGTCAGCGGTTTCGTGAACCCATCTGCCAGGTTCTTCGAACTGGGACAGTACTTCAGTTCCACTAATCCCAACTGAACAATCTGACACACATTCTGGAAACGGATGTCTAGGTGTTTGGTTCTGGCCTTAAACTGCTCAGACTCTGCCAACTTCAGACAGGGTTGATTGTCCTCCCAAACCGTGACGGGCAAGCAACACTCTCCGCAGATCTCTTGAACCAAGCACACATAGAACTCCAATTCCCTGCAAATCTCAGACAGCGCGCTGAACTCAGCCTCAGTAGAGGAGAGTGCTATGAGACTTTGCTTTCGGGACTTCCACCCAACCAAAGAGTCCCCAAACTTCACCACCATACCAGAAACAGACTTCCTGTCCTCCAGATTCGCCCAATCGCTGTCTGCCCAGAACGTCAACTTGACATCGCCTTTGGCTGACAGCTTGAGACAGAAGTCTTTGGTATCTTCAGCACCCGCTTGACACCATTCTAGGCTTGGGTTTGTAGCTTCCCAGCTGAGCAGATTGGTAGCAAAAGCTATGTCAGGTCTGCTCCACTGGGACAGATACAACAGACTACCCAGGCCTGACTGAAAGAGGTCAGCATTTTCAAACTCAGTGCGTTCCACTTGCTGACTGTCTTTCACGTAGCTTGTCTCCATGGGTGTCCTGACCCCTGCACATTCAGACATCCTGAACTTCTCAAGCAACTGCTCAATCTTGCTTCTCTGACTGAGCAAGTAACTTCCATCTTCAGTTCTAAAAATCTCCACGCCCAGGTAGATCTTTACTGCACCCAGGTTCTTAAGTTTAAAACGTTTACCAAGCTCTTTGGCAAACTTCTCCACCTGTCTATTTGTCTTTGAGACATGGACTATATCATCAACAAAGACTAAAACAATTTCCTGTGACTCTCCTGACCCTTTAAGGTACAGGCAGCTGTCAGAAAGACTCCTCTTGAAACCTAGCTTCTCTAAGGCTTCATTCAGACAAATTTCTGGCCGATTGTTTTAAACCGTAAATCGATTTGTGCAATCTCCACACAATGCCTTGCCCCTTGCCCTCAAACCCTGGAGGAGGAAGCATGTACAACTCCTCCTGGAGGTCTGAGTTCAAGTAGGCTACATCCACATCAAAGTAATGCACCTGCAAACCTCTTTGTGCAGCAATGGCTAAGAGCGTGTGCAGAGTTTCACTTCTGGAAGTAGGAGCATACACCTCAGTGTAATGCAGCCCCTTCCGCTGCGTGAACCCTCTGGCTACTAACCTAGCCTTGTACTGTGGTTCTCCAGTTTCCGTGGGTTTAAGGCAATAAACCCACCTGCTGCTCACAGCCTGTTTGCCAGCCAGCAATGTTGTGAGGGAGAACACACCTAGAAACTCCATTGAGCTCATCTCCTTCTGCATCGCCTCTTGCCATTTGCTGGCTTCTTCCTGAGGCAGTTTCTGAACATCCTCAAAACTTTCAGGTTCACACTGAGCCACCCCAACACATACACTTGTGGCCTCAAACCTGTCAGGTGGTTTACCTTTCATGGCCCGGGTTGACCATCTTAGTGTGAGCTCCGGTACCCCTTCTGACCCACTAGGGCCAGCTAGACCATCCCCAGTGTCAGAGAGGTCACCCTCTGACTTGCTGCGCCTTTTGAACCTTACAACTGGACTTGTGGGCAAGGACAGTTCACTTTTTGGCTCTGACTTGACAGCTTTAGGAGAGGTTCTAGGCTGCTCCTGCTCTGGACTCTGTTCCTCAGCAGCAGGATCAGGCTCCACCTCTTCCTCATCAGCTGAGTCAAGACAACTCTCTGAAAGTATATCTGGGTTACCATGTATGCGTGTCCACCCACTTTGCTCACAGAAATCAGCACTTCTGCTGACTAGAAGTCTGGACTGACTGCCTTCTGGATAGGCAAATCTCCACCCCTTGGTCCCTGGTTCATACCCACAGAAGATCATCTTCCTGGACCTTGGTCCACCCTTTTCGCGTTTGGCATTTGGCACAAGAACCAAAGCCTCACAACCAAAAACACAGAAAAAATGCACCTTGGGCTTCTTGCCATGCAGCAGAAAATAAGGTGTGTCCCCTACAACAAAACAATAGGAATGATTCTGAGAAAATGAAGCACACCACCAGGCTTCAGCCCAAAAACATTGTGGGAGCCCAGAATCAAAAAGCATAGCCGCAACAGCCTCTTGTAGCATTCTGTTCTTGCATTCAGCAATGCCATTTTTTTAAGGACTATGTGGGACTGTCAACCTGTGACGTATTCCCTTCTGGCGGAATAAATTCTGCAGCACAGACCCGGTGAACACTGCACCACGATCAGACTGAAAGCTTCAGATCTTTGAAGAGAATTGCAATTCTACAGCAGAGATCCAGTCTTTCACCAATGCTGCATCTTCCCTTTTGTGTTTAAGCGGGAAGACCCAAGAATTCCTCGAAAAATAATCCAAAAGGAAAAGAATGTGTTTTGCCCCACCCAGACTGGCTACTGGCATAGGGCCACACAAGTCTGCACGCACCAGCTCAAAAGGCCTGGTTGTCACCCTACTAGACCAGGGGTATGAGCACGTTTTTACCTTGGATTGCTTACAAGCTCTGAAATCTAAAAACTTATCACATGCCTTCATTTTGCACCCCTCAGTGCACCCTGGGGCCTTCTTAATGTAACCCCAATTCACATGTGCCATACGTCGATGCCACAAATGTTGACAGCCATCATGTGTTGGAACATTGGCACACTGCACATGTGTTGACTCAGTGGGACTGTTACCTGCAACAGGCATTTCTACCACAAACAGCCTGTTTTTGCATTCAACACTGAACAGTTGATGCCCACCCCTGGAAAAAGAACACGCTATTCTCAAAACGAACGCTGAAACTGTTGGCAACGAGGGCAGTGACGGATAGAAGACAGCTGGACATTTCTGGAACTACAAAGACCTGAATCTTGTCTGCAAGAAAGGACAGTACAGTGAGCCAGACATCATCAGAGCACGTCGACTCCCATCTGCCAACTTGACAGTTCTTCCATTTTTAACAGCCTTACAATCCCGCAGAAGCCCACCAGATGGCATGTTCCACTGTCAATCACGAAGGTAAGCACAGCGTCCTGTTTACAGCTCTTGACTGTTGCCATGGAAGCTGCCAGATGATACTGCAAAGACTTGTACTTGCTCTCAGTTCCTTTGGAACTTTTGTGCATTTTCCCACATCTTTGCGCTGAGCTAATTTGCTTAACCTTGCATTCCTGAGCCTCTACCGGGCAGCCTCTCACGAGATGGGAGGGGGACCCACATCTGTAGCAGCATCTCAAAGCAAACACATTCACAGATTCCTCATTGCTTTTCCCTGCACCCCCACTCCTCGGAGCACAGCTTCTAGAGGAACAGCCAGCGCCTGCTCGCCCCCCACCTTTCTGTCTCTTCTCCTGTTCATCACAAAGATGCGCCGAAGCATAGAAACAGCTTCCAGGAACGTGGCCCTTAGCTCCCACATGGCCCTCGACTCCCTCACAGCCCTTGGCTTCCACTGTGGTTTCACAAACCCTTTCCAGTGCCTGCCAAGTGGCCTGGGCCGTCTTGAGACCCTCAAGGTGGGGCAACAGCAAATTGTCCACGCTAAGCCTCAGCATGCTCAGCACACTCTGATCCCTCTTCAGAGCAGCTGCCACGTCTGCTTCACTCCAGCAGCTCCAGCAGCAGCCTGGATCGGTGGGGTTTGCATGCAATCCCAAAGCTGTTTGCCCAAAAGCCAGTACTTAATTCTCCTCGGCCAGTCTTCCCAATTGCGCCCATTCAATCTCTCAAAAGGGACAGTGAAAGCCTCCTGAGCCTGAGTAATCTTCCTGGGGCTATAAGCTTACTCACGCTTTCTGCCAGCCGGTTGCTTCAAAGATGCCTCCTCCAGCAGGCTCCTGCTTTCACCAGCGAGATCAGGACTGCCTCTGCCCCTTCACAGCAGCAAACAAGATCTCAAAGCTGGACTTCACTTCTTATCAGGACTGCCTCTGCCCCTTCACAGCAGCAGACAGGATCTCAGAGCTGGACTTCACTTCTCCTCCTCCTCACACTCAGCACAAACGTGGCTGACAACTTGCCATAACCTGACCGGTCCAGTACGTTTCCACAGCAACAGAATTCCCGGACTTGTAGCAGAGCGGGCACAGCGAGTGCTTGACGTGTGAGTGAAGAGACAGTCCACACGCTGTAGTTCTTCTAAACTAGACAGATTTATTTACATCAGACAGATAAAATAACAAACAATCAGAATCAGCAGACATGATGTCTCTGCCTCTCTCCGCAGAAAAGTGAAAGTACCTCACAGACAAAGAACTCAGCTTTCCTGGATGTTGGGAAGGCTCCTCCCCAGATGCAGGACACACAGAGATGTTAACCCTGTAAACACCAAACCTCACACTCCTCTCTAAAAACTAACATATTTGCACGGTCCTAGTAAGCCATAATTTGGTTTACCATGACTTGTGAATCAGGTTGTTGAATTCATGCACACACACGTAGAGCTCATATTAAGCTGATTTTGTCACTGGATTCGATATGATCGCAGCTTTATGCAGATACCAGAAAATTTAATAAATAAAAGGGGTGAGAGACCAGGAACCCCGTCCCACCCAGAACGGCCATCTGATATCTCACAGGAGCCCTCGTGTGAGCTTCCCAGAGCCTGGTAAGCAAGACAGTGGGCTTAAGCAGCTTTTTCCAACACCATGTTTTTCCACCATGGAAAGAGCTTTTTAAGTAACCCTTCCCCCATTTTGCTTTCTAGGCTCTGGGAAAGTCCTGAGATATCTCAGACTACCCTGTGAGATCTTGCAGAAGTGTTGCAGAGCCTTCTAGAGGACTCATGTGACCTGCCCAGAGCCCCAGCTTGCATGGGGAGCAATGCCCACTCAGCACTTTATAAAGTCTTTAGAAAGGTAGAGATGGTTGTGCAAGGCCGTTCCAGGGGTTGTTCTGGTTTTGCACAATTTTGCTTAGATGTGTGATAAGCCAGGAATATAACCCTCAAGTTAGAGATCTACCTGTATCTGTTCTCCTACTGCACCCAGCCTGTGTAAGCTTCAGTGCACAAGCATTGCATGAGATGAGATGTTAAGTCTCTGAGTTGATGACAGTAACTCAAGTATTTCAATGGTCAAGTGTAATTATATTCTCCACCATTTCTTGCCCACGTATCCTATCTAACTGTACTCTATCATAGTAGTGTTTGTTTTAACATAACTGCATGGGTGAGGAAGAGGAACCCCAGGAAAGATATTTTATCATAAAAATAGTACTCTCAGGTAAAATATTTGTAACAGTATTATTGTAGCACATAAAAGTGCATGAAGCATATCTTACCTTTTTATATACAGTGGTGCCTCGCAAGACGAAATTAATTCGTTCCGCAAGTCTCTTCGTCTTGCGAGTTTTTCGTCTTGCGATGCACGGTTT
>JAXCMG010009055.1:0-15552 GCA_034642415.1 Podarcis siculus | reverse complement strand
GGAACTGTAGTCCCAAACATCTGGAGGGCCGGAGTTTGCCTATGCCTGGTATATGCAGGACTTGATCTCCTTCCGCAGGGCCTGTAAGGAAGAGCTATTCCGCCTGGCCTTCAATTTGAATTACCCTGATCCTCTATTCCCTTTTCCCTTTCCTCTTCTATGAAGAAACCCTTTCTGGGACCCCACATTTAAATTCTTATTCACACACCTCCTCGCTGGCCCTAGTAGGACCAACTTGGCCAGTTAGCCCTGGTGATCATTCAATGTCTACTGACTGGGTTCCCCACCACAAAAAAACGACCCCTGAATTTTAGAATTTTATTGATATTGATGCTGCATTTTATGTTGTATTCTATGCTGTTTTTCAGTCGCATTTTAATCAATGTTTTATATTTGCTGTTAGCAAATATCAATGTTTTATATTTGCTGTTAGCCGCCCTGAGCCTGGTTTTTAAACTGAGAAGTGTTGAATGGTCTCTTTAAATGTGAAAGTTCAATATTGTTTCCACAAGATGTGTATGTCTTTAAGGGCCAGAGCAAATAGCGAGACCCAGTCTTACAGCTGTGAAACAGTATAGAAGGGGCTGCTAAGTTGTGTTAATTTAGCTGTGTCAGCAATTGGGTATAGTATATAAAGAGCAGCACCTAGCTCTCTCAGTACCCTGGGGGATGGGTCATGCCTATTGATATATTTAGTGTAAAAGGAGTTTTTGTTTTTGTTATTAAAACCTTGTTACAAGTTATTTTTGAGTTCCTTGTAATGCGTGGTCTCCCCAGAAAGCTTTCTGCAGTGCAACTAAACTGTAAATAGCCAATAAGAATAATTTATTATTATTATTATTATTATTATTACTACTAACTCACACCATGTGGGTACTCTTTCCTTGTGCAGGGAAGTGCAATCTGCAACATCCTCCTTTTTATTTCCATCCCCAACTGTAACCAATCAGCCTAGAGTGTCACTCCTAACCTTTAAAGAAAACTTCTTTAAACCTACAAGCATCATTTCCCGTTTCTTTGAAGAATGACTTCCTAACACTCCACGACACCAGTTCAAAAGCCTTACCGTCAGCAGCTGCTCTGCCGATGCTGAAGTTGCGCAAAGCCATGGAAACGAAGACCCACATTGGAATCTGAATCCATACGAGCAAGGTGGCCTTCAAAGGGTGGCAATTGTCTCGCACGTACAACTCGGAAACAATCCTTTTCAGATTCTTCTTGAAATGGAACCTGGTTGGGCAGAGGGAAACAGAAGTGAGGGAAGAACCAGGAGGAGGTTACAGTGATCTTTATAAAGGGGTTTACTAGCATCGCTATAGAAATGCAGTAAGTGGGCAATATAAAGGAACAGAGAAGGAGTGGAAGAACCCGTAGACAGGTCTGTGGGCAGTGCTGAAAGGTGAATCGCAGAACAATTGAAATTGAATTGAAATACTTTATTGTGGAGGGGACGCGGGTGGCGCTGTGGGTTAAACCACAGATTCAAATCCCCGTGACGGGGTGAGCTCCCGTTGCTCGGTCCCTGCTCCTTACAACCTAGCAGTTCGAAAGCACGTCAAAGTGCAAGTAGATAAATAGGTACCACTCTGGCGGGAAGGTAAACGGCGTTTCTGTGCGCTACTCTGGTTCGCCAGAAGCGGCTTAGTCATGCTGGCCACATGACCCGGAAACTGTACGCCGGCTCCCTCGGCCAATAAAGCGAGATGAGCGCCGCAATCTCAGAGTCATCTGGGAGTGGACCTAATGGTCAGGGGTCCCTTTACCTTTACCTTATTGTCACTTGTACAACTTGTACACAGTGAGATTACACGAGGACCCCCCACTCAGCTCTCTTAGTCTTAATTCCCCTCGTTTACTGATGCACACCCACCAAACCCGAAAGTCAGTTGCCCTGTTGTTATCTTTTCATTCAGCAGCCTAACAGCCCACAGATAGAAGCTGTTCTTTACCCTGTTGGCGCGACTAACCCTGCTTCTGTATCTTCTGCCTGAGGGCAGGAGATCAAGAAAGTGCCGGTCAGGGTGTGAATCATCCCTGAGAATTTCCCTCACTCTCCTGAGGCAACGTTCTTCCACTATTCCATCCAGTGGATTCACTATTCCATCCAGTGGACAGCCCATAATATCTAGTGCTGTATTCACCACCCTCTGTAGGCACTTCCTATCAGATGTCAAACCAGTGTACCACACCGTGATGCAGTATGAAAGGACACTTTCTATTGTTGACCGGTAGAAGGAGATCATCAAATGTTGATTGACATTGTTCTTCCTCAATAGTCTGAGGAGATGGAGTCTCTGTTGGGCTTTCTTAACCACCTGGGTTGTATTTATTTTCCAAATAAGGTCTTCACTGAGATCAACTCCTAGGAATTTAAAGGAAGAGACTCTCTCCGTTGCCTTATGCGCCACATGCTGGTTGGCATCCATCTGTCTCGGGAGACAATGGAGGAGTGCACTTTCAGGGATGAAGTCAAACCATTGGAGAGTTACAGCGCCTGCTGTGGCTGTAGAGAACGATGCAGGAGAGACATGTTTTCTTGCAGCTGGGGCAGAGGAAGGTGTCCGGTTGTGCTGCTGAAGATGAACCAGGGCATTTATTCTCTCTGCACTCCTCCCAGCGGTCATTCCTCCTCTGGTCACTGCTATGGATGCATGACCTGACTCCCTGCATTCACGTGCAAGGGGTTCCCACTGTTAGGATATACAGTGGTACCTCGGGTTATATATGCTTCAGGTTACATACTCTTCAGGTTACAGACTCCACTAACCCAGAAATAGTGCTTCAGGTTAAAAACTTTGCTTCAGGATGAGAACAGAAATCGTGCTCCGGCAGCACGGCAGCAGCGGGAGGCCCCATTAGCTAAAGTGGTGCTTCAGGTTAAGAACAGTTTCAGGTTAAGTACAGACCTCCGGAACGAATTAAGTACTTAACCTGAGGTACCACTGTAGTTCCGTTCTACCTTAAAAGGATACAGGCATGATGTTTGTGTGTCACATGCCTGTTTACTTCCAGCACTCGCTGGGAACTTCCATTTCTATATAGCTTTTGTGTTGCTGCTGTTTTGCTGGAGACGAAGGGTAGCAGACATGTTTTCCTTTGTTCCTGAACTGTGCTGAATAAAATGCTGTACATTATGCTTGCACATCTCTCTGTCCGCCTCTTCTGCTGTGAGATGATTTACTCACTCTGACAGAGCGTGCACGGGTCTCTAAACGTATCTGAGACTCGTGTCGCTGACTGATGCTGTTCCAAGGGAGACCGGTTGCTGGCTGGAGCCAGCTGGGGGCCTGCCTGAGGCCCCCGTCTTCCCGGCAGTATCCCAACACCCACACGGCAGCCTTCATATCACGTTTGCGAACATCTTTGTAATGCAGAGTTAGAGTCTGCGAGTGGGCCTGGTGCCTGAAGCCAGCTCTCCACAGAGCACGTCCTTGGGGACCCTGCCATCTTCCGTTCTGTGGACATGACCAAGCCAGCGTAGACATTGCTGAGACAGGAGTGTGAACATGCTGGGTATGTGGTCCTGCCATTTGATACCCAAAATCCTCCTGGTGCAATGCACGTGGGAGGCATTGAGGCGTCATTCCTGGCAGGTGTAACTTGCCCACAACTCGCTTCCATAAAGCGGCATGCGCTCAACAGACAAGCTTGATTGATCTTCCCCACAGAAGCACTATTCACATGGGAATCTTACAAGTACAGTGGTACCTTGGTTCCCAAACGCCAAAAACCCAGACGTTAAGTGTTCCGGTTTTTGAACATTTCTCGGAAGCTGAACGTCCAATGCATCTGTCGGCTATTGTTTCCGGGGCACCTGCACCAATCAGAAGCTGCGCCTTGGTTTTTGAACATTTCGGAAGTCAAACGGACTTCCGGAAAGGATTAAGTTTGGCGCTTTTGTTTTCGCTATTTATTTGGCATTTTTCTTTTGGAGGCTTTTTCGGTTAATTTGTTTTTGTGACGGTGTGGAACCCAGTTCAGCTACTGATTGCCTGATTGTGTGACTGCGGAAATGGCTAAAAGCCCCCCATCCAGATAATGACTATCAGCAGTGCAGGTAAGGAAAAAAAATATTTTAATTTTTATCATCTACAATACTGTCTTTTTTATTTTATAGTAAAGTACTTTGATTATTGCTTTCATTTTATGGATCGATGGTCTCGTTAGATAGTAGAATCCATGCTGAATTGCTGTTTTAGGGGTTGTTTTTAAAAGTCTGGAACGGATTGATCCGTTTTGCATTACTTTCTATGGGAAAGCGCGCCTTGGTTTTGGAACGCTTTGGTTTTGGAACGGACTTCTGGAACGGATTAAGTTTGAGAACCAAGGTGTCACCGTATACTGCTAGGTGGCTTGCAGTGGCCACAAGGAAGAGAAATGTTTAATGCCACAGAATATTATTCTAGCTGGATGAGCTGAGATACTGCTCAAAATGCTCTTACCTGGCTTCCTTTTCAGACCAACTCCGTTGCTTTGCACAAACGGAAACTTCATAGCGAAGGTGCTTGGCTAGGTTGTGGATTTCAGGCTTCAGGTTTTCCAGCTAGCTGGAAAGACACGGATGACTTAGTTATAAACCAGTTAAGTGCTTCTTTCCCCCCCAAGAACTGTCGCTTAAAGAGCTCTCCCTTAGCATTAAGGGTTTACTCTTGCTTACCTGCCAAAATGTAGACCCAGGCTTACGAGCATCACTATAGAAATGCAGTAAGTGGGCAATATAAATGCAAGTCAAACCACGTCTCTGTCTATCTGAGTTTTGTCTATGCTGCTCAGCAAGAGCTCTCTGGGGTTTGAGGTGGGGCTCTTTCCCAGCCATAAAAAGGTAAAGGTAAAGGGACCCCTGACCATTAGGTCCAGTTGCGGATAACTCTGGGGTTGCGGCGCTCATCTCACTTTATTGGCCAAGGGAGCCAGCGTACAGCTTCCGGGTCATGTGGCCAGCATGACTAAGCCGCTTCTGGCGAACCAGAGCAGCGCACGGAAACGCCGTTTACCTTCCCGGCGGAGCAGTACCTATTTATCTACTTGCACTTTGTGCTTTTGAACTGCTAGGTTGGTAGGAGCAGGGACCGAGCAACGGGAGCTCACCCCGTCGCGGGGATTTGAACCGCCGACCTTCTGATCGGCAAGCCTTAGGCTCTGTGGTTTAGACCACAGCGCCACCTGCGTCCCTCTTTCCCACCCATACCAGGGATTAAATCTGGGGCCTACCACTGAGTACAGCTCAGTATTTTGCTAGGAACAGTAGTATCCTCATGTAAAAGTGCAAGTTAGAAAGTTGCCATATAAGTGCTTAAAGGCTCTATAGGTAGTGAAATATCTGCATGAGCAATAGCTGAAGGGCTATGCTAAATGGTCTGGATTATGAGACATAAAATCATAGAATTGTAGACTTGGAAAGGACCAAGAGGGTCGTCTAGTTCAAACCCAAGCAATGCGGGAATCGTTTGCCCAACTTGGGGCTTGGATTCACAATACTGAGATTAAGAGCCTCATGCTCTACTGACTGATATATATGACATTTTCCTAGGTGTACACTAGATTTATTTTATTTTTTTACATGGAGTAGCCAAAAAATAACCCCAATTCCAGGCCATGAGACAATCTGAGCAAGGAGCTCTGCAGCCAAGAGCAGTTATTCATTTGACAAAGAAAAGCATCTCCCACACTTCATCCTGCATCTAGATAAAACTGTTCCCCCCCTCAAAAACATATTAAATTATACGAGCTCATCTGCAAGGCGGCAGCTTTTATATATGCACTTTTAAGAAAACCTTTCAACTAATTATAACCTAGCCTAACATTTCCAAATTGGACAAAAAAAATTATTAACCTGGTCCTTACACAAATACGCATTAAAATAACTTTTGAAGAAGTTTACTCAATATTTGCAAAGACTAAGTGATAACCAGATTACGTTTGTAAGTTTTAAGGAAGCCCTGTGATGTGAAAATCTAATAAGAAGTATAAACAATGAAATTGAAGCTACCAGTATAAATAATAATAAGTAGGATTGTGTTAAAAGTTATAAAATGAAGGAAGTTCAGACAAATTGAGGGAAGTCAAAAAATGGAATTAAGAGGTAATTAAGAAGTTTGAATGTACAACTTTGTTTTCTTTTTTTTTGTATTTGTAAACCAATAAAAATATAATATAAAAAAACAAAATAAAATAACTTTTGAAGTATCATGTGTATATGGACAGGCTTAAGCATTTTAAAAGCTTTACAGGACTCGAAATACTTTGCCGGATTTGGGTCATCTGATGTTTATTTAAATTTCGCGCGGACCACACGGAAACCCGCCACGGAAAGTCATGCCGTACATTACATTTTTCCCCTCCCAGTTTACACGCGTTCCACCCTCTCCGTGCGCCCCTTTGCTCCGGACGCGCGCAGCAGCCCTCTGCACATGGTCCGGAGCCCCCTCTCCGTGCGCCCTTGCGCAGAGCCCACCTTGGCGAGGACGCGGCTCTGCAGGGCGGCCAGCGGGAGGGTGACGCCGGTGCGCAGGAGGGCGCTGGCGGCGACCACGGCGGCCCACCAGGGCAGCCCGGACGCGGCCTGCAGCGCCACCAGGCTCGCCTCCATCCACGCCACGGGCGCCGAGGTCGACAAAGCTTCGTACCAGGCCCAGGACGCGGAGGGCTCTCCGGGGCCGCCACCGCCGCCGGCGCCGCTACCTCCGGGCGCGCAGAGGGCGCGCCAGGAGCCGCCGCAGCCGCGGGAAAGCAGCAGGAACCGCGGGCCCGGGCGGAGAGGGGCGCGCAAGCTGCGCGCTGCCGAAGCGGCAGCCAGGAGCGCAGGGGAGGCGCAGGGCACCATCTTGGTCGCCGCGGCGCTCCTCCCCGCGCTCCTCCTCCAAGCGCGCCGCTTGGAGCGCCCCAAACGGCCGGCGCGCAACCCTCGGAAGTTGCTTCCCAATCGCATGCAGTGCCGGATTTACGTAGAAGCTAAACAAGCTATAGTTTAGGGCCAAAAAATTTAAAGGGGGAAAAAACTGGATGGACATTTCCAAAATGTAATATGAAAAACAAATAAAATAAAACCTGCAATTATAATTTCAGGTGATAGCAAGTTTCTAGATTAGGAGTCTTTGTAAATTGTGTTTCCAAAGGAACTTTTGTGTTTGCATTAAGTTCGTTATGAATAAAAGATCATTTTAGGTTAGAGCTTAATAATTATTTCACTATTAATATGCTTCTTCTTAATTGTATTTCACTATTAATCTACTTCTTCTGAATTGTATTTCACTTCAACAATTACTTTGCTAAAATACATATTTTGTTATGTGCAAATGGCTTCAGATACCTATTAGGTCTATAAATCACCATACAGTCATACCTCGGGTTGAATGTGCTTCAGGATAAGAGCGTTCGAGTTGCGCTTCGCGGCAACCCGGAAGTAACGGAGCACGTTTCGCGCTTGCACAGATGCTGAAAATGACGTCACGTGCATGCACAGAAGCAGCAAAAAGTGACACACGCATGCGCAGACGTGCTGTCGCTGGTTACGTTTGTTTCTAGATGTGAACGGGGCTCCGAAACGGATCCCGTTTGCATCTAGAGGTACCACTGTATAGCATATATTCAACACAAAAAACAGTGACCATTTGTTGTTGACAAAGGACAGCCGGACATATAAAGGGCACCGTTGCCTTCAGGAGTTCAGGGCCCCATTAAACCTAAATCCGGCCCTGATTGCATCCTGAACGTGTAGAGTCAGAAAGGACCCTAGTCCAGGGTTTCCCAAACGTGGTTTTTTGGACTATCACTCCCATCATCCCACTGGTCCTGCTAAGTACAATGGGAGATGTAGTGCCAACAAAAGCCAGAGACCCAAGTTTAGGAAACCAGTCGAAAACCCCTGCAATTCTGGAATCTCAAGGAGATAATCCCATGGGGTCACAATTTCAGCAGAAATCTGACTTTTGGCAATTCATTCAAAAATGGTGCCAAACGCTTGCAAATGCTCCCCTGAAAGCTTGGGCAGTCGAAACAGAAGGCTTTTTATCACAGGACAAGAAATCAGCCCTCAACAACTTAACCGGCAGAAAAAGATTTTTTTGAAAAAATCCCTAAGCCCTGGGGTCAAAATTTCCGCAGAAATCTGACTTTCGGCAATTCACTCAAAAATGGTGCCAAACGCTTGCAAATGCTTCCTTGAAAGTTTTGGCAGACGAAGCAGAAGGCTTTTTGTCACAGGAAAAGAAATCAGCCCTCAGCAACTTAGCCGGCGGAAAACCTTTTTTTGAAAAAATCCCTAAGCCCCGGGGTCACAATTTCAGCAAAAGTCTGACTTTTGCCAATTCATTCAAAAATGGTGCCAAACGCTTGCAAATGCTCCCCTGAAAGCTTTGGCAGTCGAAACAGAAGGCTTTTTATCACAGGACAAGAAATCAGACCTCAGCAACTTAACCGGCAAAAAATAATTTTTGAAAAAATCCCTAAGCCCCGGGGTCACAATTTCAGCAAAAATCTGACTTTTGCCAATTCACTCAAAAATGGTGCCAAACACTTGCAAATGCTCCCCTGAACCCTTTGGCTGTCGAAACAGAAGGCTTTTTATCACAGGAGAAGAAATCAACCCTCAAGAACTTAGCCGGAGGAAAAACTTTTTTTGAAAAAATCCCTAAGCCCCCGGGGTCACAATTTCAGCAAAAATCTGACTTTTGGCAATTCACTCAAAAATGGTGCCAAACGCTTGCAAATGCTTCCTTGAAAGTCTTGGAAGTCAAAACAGAAGACTTTTTGTCACAGGAAAAGAAATCAGCCCTCAGCAACTTAACCGGCAGAAAATAATTTTTGAAAAAATCCCTAAGCCCCGGGGTCACAATTTCAGCAGAAATCTGACTTTTGGCAATTCATTCAAAAATGGTGCCAAACGCTTACAAATGCTCCCCTGAAAGCTTGGGCAGTCGAAACAGAAGGCTTTTTATCACAGGACAAGAAATCAGCCCTCAACAACTTAACCGGGGGGAAACGTTTTTTCTTGAAAAAATCCCTAAGCCCCGCGGTCACAATTTCAGCAAAAATCTGACTTTTGGCAATTCACTCAGAAATGGTGCCAAACGCTTGCAAATGCTCCCCTGAAAGCTTTGGCAGGCAAAACAGAAGGCTTTTGTCACAGGAAAAGAAATCAGACCTCAACAACTTAACCGGTGGAAAACCTTTTTTTGAAAAAATCCCTAAGCCCCGGGGTCACAATTTCAGCAAAAATCTGACTTTTGCCAATTCACTCAGAAATGGTGCCAAACGCTTGCAAATGCTCCCCTGAAAGCTTTGGCAGTCGAAGCAGAAGGCTTATTATCACAGGAAAAGAAATAAGACCTCAACAACTTAGCCGGTGGAAAACCTTTTTTTGAAAAAATCCCTAAGCCCCGGGGTCACAATTTCAGCAAAAATCTGAGTTTTGGCAACTGACTCAAAAATGGTGCCAAACGCTTGCAAATGCTTCCCTGAAAGATTTGGCAGTCGAAACAGAAGGCTTTTTATCGCAGGAGTAGTAATCAGCCCTCAGCAACTAAACCGGGAGAAAATGTTTTTTTGAAAAAATCCCTAAGCCCCGGGGTCACAATTTCAGCAAAAATCTGACGTTTAGCAATTCACTCAAAAATGGTGCCAAACGCTTGCAAATGCTCCTGTCAGAGACTGCCTCTAGGTCCCAGCTCACAAAGGACCAACGCTAGCCGGTAGAACTGTACAAAAGTCTTTATTGAAGTATAGTTTCCATTTCCAAACCCTAGCGTGCGTCTCTACATCTATTCCCTAGATCGGCGAAGTCCCATCTGATTCTCCGCCCCCTGTACACCAGTTTAAGACTCTAGCCTTACTCCACCTCTTGCGTCTCTCCTTTCGCCTCTGGGTCCTACCACCCCCCGGGGTCCCTTCCTTCCTGGACGCTTCGGATGCAGACCCTTCGGACTCCTCCCCCTCCTTTCGGCGGGCTTTAGGACCTGGCTCCCTTTCCGGGCTGCTCATTGCGCCACCCTCTTGTACATTTGAACTTGGCGCGCGCGCGCTGTCTCCGACCCTCCTTTCTACCGTTTCCTCGCTCTCTGACGCAGGCGTGGCCAGCCCCGACTCACGTCCTTCCGCTGCCGGAGAGCTGCCTGGCGCCGATGCCTGGGACTCCTCCCCCCTACTGCTCTCCGGTGGGGAAGTTGGTCCCGATTTCCAGCTGCTGCTCTCTGGTGGGGAAGCTGGTCCCGATTTCCAGCTGCTGCTCTCTGAGTCCCCTCTGGCCCCTCCTTCCTGGGGTGTTCCTTTTGGCAACCCCCTAGCTCTGCCCACGGGAGCCCCTTTCTGTGAATCCTCCGATTCGCTGGAAAGACTTAGAGACCTCGGGCGGCTATCATCGCTAACTTCTCCCTCCGATTCCTCCCCATCAGTCTCTAATCCCTCCCTTTCCTGCCCCTCTGCTCCTGAGCCCCTGACATCCATCCCCCCCTCGAAGCCCCCCCTTCCCCCCTCCCCTCCTTCCGGTGTGGGTCCTGGGTGCTCCGTCGTGGCGGGGGTGAATGCCGGATACAGTTCGTCCCCCGTGTCGTACATCAAATCGGCCAGGTCTGGCTCGTTCTCCGTGCACTCGTCGACGTCGATCTCCTCTGCTTCCATCTCTCTGCCTTCGTGTTCGAACCCCACGTCCTCCCCCAACATGTCCATGTCCGTCTCTCCCCCGTTCCCCTCTGAGGGTGATGCCTGCCAGGGACCCCCCAGCCACTTCCTGCGCCACTGCTCCTCTGGTTGATCATCCCACCAATAAGAGCGGTCTGAGGCAGACCCCGAGGGTGAACCCTCCGGGGAGCGTGTGTCTGGTGCCGGCTCCTCGTCCGAGTCGAACCCCTGGAACGTGCTGGCTGAAAGTGTGGGTGTGAAGAGCCAGTCGTCGAAATACTCGGCTGGCATGGGCCTGTGTGGGAAAAGGGCATGGAACTCGTCCTTGAGAAGAGGCTCGTCCAAGGCATAGTCCGGCACCCAACTGTTGGCGCTGGCCGGGGTATCCTCTCTGGCAAGAAGGTATTCTACTCCCTCTTCCCCCCATCTCGAGTCTAAAATCTCTGTGGCTTCGTTGATGCGCTCCCCTCTTGGCGACCCCCCTTCCCTTGATCCTTCTCTGGGCGGATCTGGTGCTGTGCCTGGCTCCTGAAATCTATGAGGTGCTTTGTAGGGCGTGAGCACCGATCTATGGAACACCGGATGCATTCTGGAACCCTCCGGAAGTGCTAACCGGAAGGCCACTGGATTGACCTGTGCCTGGACTTGGTAAGGCCCTAGCTGCTTATGCCCTAGCTTCTTCTTGGCCAACGATCTGGTCGGCACTGCTTGCGCTGCTAACCAGACCCAGTCTCCCACCTGTATGTCTTCCCCTACTCTTCTGTGTCTGTCAGCCTGCAATTTGTATGCGTGCTTTGCCAGTTCTAACTGCCTTCTAAGCTGTTCGTGGACTTCCTGCAACTCTGACGCTAAGGCTTCCGCTGCCTGTGGCTCCCCCTCCCCCACTCTCTCTAAACCTGGGAAGGTTCTGGGATGCCTCCCGTTGTTGGCGAAGAACGGCGTCACCCCTGTCGACACGTGCTTCGTATTGTTGTAAGCGAACTCTGCGAGGGGCAGGTAGTCTACCCACGTGGTAGGCTGCTGATTGGCGTAGCATCTCAGGTACTGCTGCATGATGGCGTTGACCCTCTCCGCTTGTCCGTTGGTCTGCGGGTGTCTCGCCGACACTAGATTGATCTTGACGTTCAGGATGCCCATCAACTTTTGCCAGAAGTTCGAGATGAACTGCCGCCCCCGGTCGGATAGAATAGACCGTGGCAGACCGTGGACCTTAAACACGTGGTCTATGAACAGTTTGGCAGTCTGTTCTGCCGTGGCCACCTTCGCACACGGAATGAAGTGTGCCATCTTGGTAAACATGTCCACCACCACTAGCACTGCCGTCTTTCCCCTCGAACTGGGCAGATCCGTGACAAAGTCCAGGGCCACCCGTTCCCACGGTTCCGATGGTGTCTGCAGCGGTTCCAGCAGTCCCGCCGGCGGTCTGTGCACTGACTTGGCCCTTTGGCAGGTGTCGCATCTCGAGACGTAATCCGCTACTTCCCCCCGCATCTTGGGCCACCAAAAGTCTCTGGCTACTAGTTCTACGGTCTTCTCCTTGCCAAAGTGCCCGGCGGTGGGCGCGTCGTGTAGCTGCTGCAGTACCCTTGCGCGGAGGTCGTCTCCCGGCATGTAGAGTGCTCCCTTGCGGATGAGTAACCCGTCTCTTATCTGGAACTCGTCGTCCTTCGCCGTGCCCTTGTGCACCTCCTCCATCTTGGCTTGTGCGAAGGGGTCCGTCTGCAGCGCTTGACGTACGGCGTCCAGGTCCACGGTGGCTGAAGCCCATGCCCACGCTTCCGGTGCGAAAATGTGCTTGGCCGCCGACGGGGCTGCCTCCTCGAGGTATTGCGGCTTTCTGGACAATGCATCCGCCATCACGTTGTTGTCGCCCGGGATGTACTCTATCTTGAAGTCGAAGTCCGCGAAGAACTCTGCCCATCTAATGTGCCTCTGGTTCAGGAACCTCGCCGTGCGCCAGTACTCTAGATTCTTGTGATCCGTGCGGACCTGCACTGTGTGTCTGGCTCCGATAAGGAAGTGCCGCCATGCCTTGAACGCTGCATGGATGGCTAGCAACTCCCTGTCCCAGATGGTGTAATTCTGCTCCGACTTGCTGAGCTTCCTCGAGTAGAAAGCGCACGGCCTCCAGTCCCCCTGCTGGTCTTGTTGCAAGAGGACGGCTCCCACGGCTCTGTCTGAGGCGTCTGTCTCCACCCTCATCGGTCTGCTGGGATTCACATGCAGCAGCTGCTCTTCGGACGCGAAGAGACGCTTGAGCTTCTGAAAGGACTGCTCCGCTTGCTCCGTCCAGATGAATTTCTTCTTCTTGGAGCTGAGCGTGTCGGTGATGGCCGCCGTCTGCATAGCGAACCCCTTGATGAACTTGCGGTAAAAGTTGGCAAAGCCGACAAACCGCTGGACTTCCTTCCGATTGCGCGGGCTTTTCCAGTCCAATACTGAGCGAACCTTGGCGCTGTCCATGGCGAGCCCCTTGTCCGACAGTTTGTAGCCCAGGAAATCCACCTCTGTCATGTCGAACTGGCACTTCTCTAGCTTGGCGTACAGCCTGTGCTCCTTCAGCCTCTGCAGAACTTCCCTGACATCCCTCTCGTGCTCCTCCCGCGACTCAGAAAATATCAGGATGTCGTCCAGGAAGCATACGCACTTCTTGTAAAGGAGTCCCGCCAACACGTGATGCATAAAGGCTTGAAAACAGTGAGAGCCATTTTGTAATCCGAAGGGCATAACTCTGTATTCGTAGGTGCCCAGTGGCGTGAACATGGCCGTCTTCCACTCGTCGCCCTCCCGCATGCGAATCAGGTTGTACGCGCCTCGCAGATCCAACTTGGTAAAAACGCGTCCTTTCCTCACCGTCGCGAGCAGGTCGTCTATCTTGGGCATGGGGAAGGCCGAGGGCTTGGTTTTCGAGTTTAAGATTCTATAGTCCACCACAAGTCTCTTTTGGGGCGTGTCCCGCTTCTTCACGAAGAATACTGGGCTGCCTCCCACAGCTTTCGACTCCCGGATGAACCCGCGCTTCAAATTGTGGTCTATGAACTCCCTAAGTTCCTGCAGTTCATCCTCAGACATGGAATACAGTTTCCCGGTCGGCAGCGTCGCCCCCGGCAGGAGATCAATCTTGCAGTCATAGGGTCTGTGAGGAGGTAGCTTGTCCGCCTCCTTCTCGCAGAATACCTCCAAAAATTCAGAATACTTGAGAGGCACTGCTTGCAGCGTGCCCAAATGTAACTGTGGGTCATCCTCTTCCCCTTCTGGGCTAGGTAGAATACAATGTTCCGCACAGTAGGAGGAGCCAAAAGTCAGTTGGCGTTGGTACCAAGCCAATGCTGGGCTGTGCCTGTGCAGCCAACTCATTCCCAGAACTACGGGCGTGTCCGACAATTGGGTGACGTTGAAGCTGATGACTTCCCGGTGATTCCCAATTTGCATCACCATAGGTGGTGTCTGTTGTACCACCTGCCCCCCCAGCAGTTCCCTGCCATCCACTGTGACAACCTTCAGGGGCAGTGTGGCTGGCAGCAGCGCTATGTTGTGTTGTTGAAGGAATTCCAGTGCTATAAAGTCCGCATTACTGCCAGAGTCAATCGTAATCGGCACTTCTAAGGTGAGACCATTGGGCAGCTGGAGCGATGCGGTGAGCTGCACCACTGGTTTGGGCGGGAGGGGGTCTGTGGGCTGCAAAATCTCTGGGGACTTCTTCACTGACTCGTCTGGCTGGCCCCCAGTGCTTCCGTTTCCAGCCAGACTCCGTCGTTTCCCTGCTGTGATTCTCTCTGCTGAGTTGCTTCCATTACTGTCATTGAAGCTGCAGTGTGCTTGTGGAGCCTCTGGGGACACTCTTTCGCCATGTGCTGCGGACTTTCGCAGATGTAACACTTCCTGTTCCCTCTAGGCGGCTTCGTTTTGACTGCTCCCGGTGTTAAGGCTCTAGTGGCTGAGTGAGCCCTAGCACCGCCAATCTCCATCGGCTCCTCCCCCCCTTCCCGTGGAGGCGTGGACTGCGCACGCACGACATCCCTGGGCAAGAGGGAGGGCACTCTCGCTGGTGTGCGTCCCCAACGTCCTTCTTCTTTGCTCCATGGCCGTTCTTCCAGCCTCACCCCCACCGTCAACGCTCTCTCGACCACTTGTTGAGTGCTTGTGGGTCTCTCCCCTCGTGCTATCTCATCCTTGATATGGGGGTTCAATCCCTCCCAAAAGAGATCTCTGACAGGCGGAGAATGCTTATCCCAGCCCAGGGCGTTGACCAATGCAAAAAAGCGAGAATGATACTGCCTTACGCTGGCTTTCCCTTGTCTCAGCCCAAATATGTCCTTCCGGGCAATGTCAATGTCTATGTTCGATAGAAAACAGGAATCCATTGCTTTAATGAATGCATCTGAGCTCTGGAGCGCTGGATCCTTATCTCTCCACAGATTGCGCAGCCATGCTTTCGCGTCCCCCTGCAAATGGGACAAGATAAACCCCACCTTCTCTTGCTCATCTCTAAACTCTTTTTCCAGCAGTTTCAGCGCAAACTGCACGTCTGCTCGGAAATTGGGGTACTGCTGTAAATTCCCATCGAAATGAGATACCAGGCTGCCTCCTCTCCTCCCCAATCCGATTCCCTCGGATCTGGATCCCGTTTGTCCCTGCTTAGCAAGCACTTCCAACCTGGCTTGGAGATCTCTGCATGCAGCAGCCGCTTCATCCTCTCTCTTCCTGGATGCGATTATCTCCGCGCTGAGTTGTGTCACCGCTTCTTGCAGGGAAGCTATTTGCTGTTCAGTAGTCATGTCGCTTGACTCTTGTGAGCTCGCAAAGCACCAGTCTTCTTCCCTCCCTGCTTTGCTCCCGCCGCGCCGCTTGAGGCGAAGAAAACTGATGAAAACTTTGGAGATGGGACTTACTGTCAGAGACTGCCTCTAGGTCCCAGCTCACAAAGGACCAACGCTA
>JAXCMG010009049.1:0-11178 GCA_034642415.1 Podarcis siculus | reverse complement strand
GCTTGGGATTCATCCAGCCCAGCCTTTCGCATGATGTATTCTGCATACAAATTAAATAAGCAGGGAGACAAAATACAGCCTTGTCGTACTCCTTTCCCAATTTTGAACCAATCAGTTGTTCCATATCCGATTGGTTCAAAATTGGGAAAGGAGTACGACAAGGCTGCTCATGGATGATTTTAAAGAATACCAAATATTGGACATCACGGGCTCGGATAATATAGTGGGTTGGCATGGTTATTTGGGTTACAATAAAGTAAAAATTCACAGGGGATTCTTAAATCATATCATTAGAAAAGCTTTATATGAAGTATGCAAAAAGAATAAAAAATTATTAGAACGAAAAACCCCATGGTCGTTGTCACCAATGGAAGCGGAGGCAGTAAAAAGAAAAAATGTGGATTCTAGCTGGCTGACGTACAAAGATCTTTTAGAGAGGAAGTAAATAATAGATTACAAATGAAGAAATATGAAATAATAAAACATACAGGAATAGGCTGGTTACAGTATCATCAATTAAACGCAGTTTTTGAGGAAAATAAGAAAATAAATGGATTCAACAAGAAATCATCTGAATTAGATAAAGAATTATGAATAATGAAAAAAAATCTGTCCGGATGTCAGGGATCTGTTGGCTGAGAAGGGGGGAGAAATCGGAATGTACAGGGAGCCGCCTCCTCTGATGAGCAGCTGCACTTCATCAGAAGGAGAAGGGGAGGGGCTGTCAGGAAACACGGAAACAGAGACAAAGGAACAGCCTCCGACGCTCTGGTTTTCACATAAGGAGAAGAGGAAAGGGGTGTGTGTCTCAGGAAGTTTCTATGTTGGAAGGGGAAAAGGAACAAGTCACTTCCGGCAACTGATATCGACTGAGGAAGACGTGCTTTTAAGAGCTCCGTACTGTACATAGTTTTTGGACTTAATAAATCTTGTAAAAGCTGTCTGGAATCCCGGGTTGTTATCTCGGCTAGCACCCACATAGCATCCTGACACCAAAATGTATAAATTATTATTAAATTGGCATTTAAGAGACGAAGAGGTCAAAGTTGTTATGGTCAAGTGGGCACAAGATTTCAGTTATACAATTGAATTAGAAAAATGGGGAAATTTATGGAAAAGAGACATAAGGTTTATAGCATGTTATACAATAAAAGGATTTTTTTAAAAAAATGATGTACAGATGGTACCTTACACCTTCAAAATTGGCCAAAATATATCAAAATAACAGTGAAAAATGTTGGAGGTGCAAAGAAGGGAATCCCTTCCATATGTGGTATGTCATTATGTTTGTATCTTTGTATCTCTGGCTTTTTTCTGTTTTGGTATTATTTGCTTGTTTTATTTAGTGTTTGTTTGTATGACACATAACTATAAATAAAGTAAAAAAAGAAAAGGCCAGCCCAGGTAAAGGGACCCCTGACCATTAGGTCCAGTCACGGCCGACTCTGGGGTTGTGGCGCTCATCTCGCTTTACTGGCTAAAGGAGCTAAAGGAGCCGACGTTTGTCTGCAGACAGCTTCCGGGTCATGTGGGCAGCATGACTAAGCCACTTCTGGCGAACCAGAGCAGCGCATGGAAACGCCGTTTACCTTCCCGCTGGAGCGGTACCTATTTATCTCCTTGCACTTTGATGTGCTTTCGAACTGCTAGGTTGCCAGGAGCAGGGACTGAGCAACAGGAGCTCACCCCGTCGCGGGGATTTGAACCGCCGACCTTCTGATTGGCAAGTCCTAGGTTCTGTGGTTTAACCCACAGCGCCACCCGCGTCCCTGCCTCCATATGTGGTGGACGTGCCCTAAAATAAATAAAAAATGGGGATACTATATATGAAGAATTAAAGAAAATGTTAAGATTCACTTTCCCAAGAAAGCTAGAAATATGTTTATTGGTTCTATTAACAACAGACATCCCCAAAGAAAATAAAGGAATATTTTTGTATGCATTAACGGCGGCCAGGATAGTAAACATTGGAAAAGTAACATAACACCAACAAAAGAAGAATGGGTCCTGAAGTTATCAGAATACCTCGAATTGGCCAAACTTACAGGTCTAATAAGAAATTATTCCAATGAGAAAATAAGAAGAGAGTGGGAAGTCTTCATAAACTATATGAAGAGAAACGATTCCCAGGTTCATATTTGGCTTAGCTTAGAATAAAAATCTTACAGGTAATTAGAATATTTTTCTAAAAATGTAATCATTACAAGCAGCGATATGAGAAATAAAGAACCACGTGGGAAGTCATATTTTTTCTTTTCCTTTCTTTTCTTTTTTAGGAGAGTATAATGCTTATATTTTTTATTGCAGTTTACGTCATTATGTTTGTATCTTTGTATCTCTGGCTTTTTTCTGTTTTGGTATTATTTGCTTGTTTTATTTAGTGTTTGTTTGTATGACACATAACTATAAATAAAGTAAAAAAAGAAAAGGCCAGCCCAAACTTCTCCCTGTTTAATACCATTATAGATTCAAGAGGGGGACCCCCCAACCCTAAAAATGAATAAATGCTAGGATTTTGATTAATTGGGATATGGATTAAAGCACAAGCTTCAGAGCTGTGGCAGACAGGGCATTCCTGGGTTGGTCTATGCAAACCAGCCTGGCTGGCTTCATGAAGAACACACCTGTTAACATTAGAATAGTATTTTTTTAAGATCAGATAGAAATGGGTATTGCCCCCACTTCAACACAAGCCTTCCATTGTGAAAACGTGAACAAAGAGCTTTGGTGGCACACACTGGGCCAGGAGGCGGAGCAAGCAGCACTCCCATCACAGTACAGCTGGACCTTGGTTTTTGAACAGCCTAGTCTTGAAGCCACACTTTGGTTATCGAATGCTTTGGAAGTCGAATGGACTTCCAGAACGGATTCCGTTCAACTTCCAAAGTACGACTGTAGATCACAAAGAACAAAATATATATTTTAGGGTGAAGTGAAAGAACAGGGAGAATAGGGGAGTAAGTTCTTTAGTTACCTTCATGGAGTGAAGAAGTTAAAATGCAGAATGAGGATTTGCTTGGCCATGGTTCCTCTGTGTCCAAGAGGACTTGAGAGTTATGTGTGCAATTTAAATTCATGCAACATCTGAGGGATAGATGTGGACAGAGGCCCCTAGAGGGTAGCAGCACTAATTCTAGTGGGAGATGTGGTGGACATAGGGAGGACATGCACAGATGGTGAAGGAAGAGAAAAGAGTAATGGGGGGGGGGGAGAGAGAAAGCACAACAATTCACCAACATCCCATCAAGTATTGCTCACTACTGTGGGCAGGAAACAGTGATATTAGAGACAAAAAATAAAATAAAACCCATGTGAGCGCTAGTGCCTCAGAATGGACATTTGTACCCCACTTTTAAACATGTGCCAAAGGGGCTTACAAAAAATAGTAAAAAGTATATAAATTTTAAAATGGAACAATTTAAAACAGGCCAGCAGAACAGCATAAAACACCAACAAGAACAGCTAAAATCAAGCAAATGCTTGACTGGGGAGGGGTGGGGGGGTTTCTCTCTTGCCACCTCAGAGAAAGGCCTCCTAATGCAGAACTTAATGCATGGCAACTTCAAAATGCCCGTTGCATTTAGTGGGCTGGTTGTATCAGACGGCTGAGTGCCTGTGGATTCTAGGATTTCCTGGATGAGGTTGTAGGAAATTTCTCACAGTAAGGCCATTTTCATTTAATTCTTGCAGAAAGAAACAAGCGCTTGTCACAGCAGACCTGACCAGTGAGAGCAGATCAGGCTGTTTTATGGATCTATTGTGTGTTATCAGCTCGAGGTTGTCTTACTTCATAATGGGAATGGCCAACTTTTGTATTTGGGGCACCACTCCTCCGTTCTCTGTACAGTGAGCAAGGTGCATGGGCAATAGTGCATTTTCCATCACAGATCAACCATTTTGAGAGTGGCAGCACCTGGTCTGTTGAGAGTGGGGACACAACACGTCTGGAAATAATTTTCCTTTGCTTAGAAGAATAAGATGACAAAATTTAAAATACATGAAACCTTGATTCAGATTCAATATGGCCATTCAGAGCCATCTAGAATTATTGTGGACTATGGTATCATGCAGCTAGTTCTGGCTTTAAAGGATCATGTAACAGAAACTAGATGTTGCCCATGTGCCTTTGCTAGGCTGTTGATTACACAGGGCTGGATCTTCTCTGTGGTAAAGGAAAAGGACCCCTGGACGGTTAAGTCCAGTCAAACTTGACTATGGCGTGTGGTGCTCATCTTGCTTCAGGCTGAGGGAGCTGGCATTTGTTCACAGACAGCTTTCCGGGTCATGCAGCCAGCATGACTAAACCGCTTCTGGTACAACAGGACACCGTGACAGAAGCCAGAGCGCACAGAAACGCCATTTACCCCTTACCTTCTCGGTGGTGGCTTTATGTGTATAGGAGACTCTGATTTTTTTAGCATCAGCATGTAATTTCAGGAAGCTTGCCAATACTTTTCTGTTCACTAGGCTATTGGCTGATATTGAAGTATAGTTTTAGGTGTTGATTGATTGTAAGCTTTGAGTAGGAAAGTAGGAAAGAAGGTTCAGAGGGTTTTTTATACTGTATTAAAGATGTATTGTAGAGGCAGGATTGATTAGCTATAGACTCAATTTTTGGCACCGAAAAGCTGTAAAAATGTTCTTATTTCCAGCCCAGTGCCTTGAAATGGAGCCTTTGACTTGAAAACAGGCAATGTATAGCCTTGAAAGCATTACAAATTACAGGAAAATCCTGTCAGATTATCTTTCTTTCATCAACACAAAAAGTCATAAAATCTCTAGGTAGAGTATTTTACATGAGGGCAGGGAGGAGATTTCTTGGGAGAGCAGTTTAGTTTGCATGAGTCTGCTAAGGAGTTTGATTTTTCATACCCTTCATTAAAAAGGACCACAGGGAGTAGCAAGTATGAGGCAGCAGAGCTTTAAATATGTTGCAGATGTGCTCACAGTGCGGTTTGGGGAGCAGAGTCAGAAATCATTTGGCTACAGAGCTGTCTGCCTCTTGCATTAGTTTCCTGTTAAAATCTCTTCCTAAAAGGCTAGGTCTTCTAAGTTACATGTAGGAAAGGTTCACACAGGGTGCGTTTTTTGTATGATGTACTTTGAAGGAAGCATGATTGCAGGAGCAGAAATTGTGTTTTATTAGCTAATTGAAAATCCACAGTCTCCAAAGAATTTTAAGAGTGAGTCACCATCTCATCAAAGGTATTCAACCTTCTCAGAGCCTGGAAGCACCTTTCCTCCTGAACCTGTAATTTTAATTTTCCAATATTGCTACTACTAATCCTGCCGATCCTCCATGGGACATCAGCACTCTGTGCATGGTTGTGCCCCCATCCCAGTTTGATCCTCAGCAGTTCCTGTGGTAGAAAAGCAAACAAGCAAGCACCTGCCAGTGTGGTGTAGAGAGCCAGTGGAGCAGTAGACTCGTAATCTGGTGAACTGGGTTCGCGTCTCCGCTCCTCCACATGCAGCTGCTGGGTGACCTTAGGCTAGTCACACTTCTTGAAGTCTCTCAGCCCCACTCACCCCACAGAGTGTTTGTTGTTGGGGAGGAAGGGAAAGGAGAATGTTAGCCGCTTTGAGACTCCTTCGGGTAGTGATAAAGCGGGATATCAAATCCAAACTCTTCTTCTTCTTCTGCCTCCTTCACCAAGTATCAAATAATATGGCATCTGAAAGTGGTACCTCATTCCACTTTTTGTTTTTTTGGGAAGGAGCAGCATTGTGTGAGAATTAAGTGACTGTCCAAAGGCCTCCAGGTGAAGCATCCATGGCACACATTACATTTGGTATGTGTACATAATGTAAACTTTTTCCTCCAGTACAGGACTTGCATCCAGAGCCCGGTATGAGCTAAACAGGGACTCAGTCTCTCTCTTTCTGAGTAACATCTTCTTGCATAAACTATGTTGTTAGTACCAATGTACTCCAGATTCTAAAATACCCTCAGCAGGAATTCTGCCCTCCCATTGGCATGAAAATCCACTGGGAGGTTATCCTTAATGGCATCCCATATGAACTGCTTGCGTAGGAGATTTGATGTTTTGTTGCCCTTAATTGCAGATGTTGTCACCTGCAAACAAAACTTCTCTCTTTGACTCCAGAGCTGATCTAGAAGGAACATGCAGTTGTGGTTATATTAAGCTATGTTTCTAGAAATCTCTAAGCAGGGCTTCTGCCCTGAATAAAAAACAACAACCCTAGATCAGTTCTAGAGCACAGCCCTCAGCCAAATTTAGGGGTGGTTACACACAACTGTTTTACCACACCTGATGTGTTGTAACATTCTCCTTGCAGTGAAAGAGCTCACCCTAAAATAATGTGGCCATCTTATTGGTTCCCAATAAGCTTTTTTTAAAAAAGAAGACATCTTTCCTCTAGCCCCTTTAGCTTATTCATGGATTTCTGAGACTAGCAAACATTGTAAGATTAACCATAAAACAACACTAATGCATTTTAAAAAAAATCCAAAATGATAGTGTCTTTGCAAACCTTATTATACTATAAGTATTCATGGACTTTCATAGATGTATTAAAATCTTAGATGGCAGCTATATAAAAGGAGAAAACTGTAAGGTAGGCAGACAATGGCATTGAGAGGCACTGCTTACAATCAGTGATAATTAGAGCTCAAGTGTATGCTAAATAGACACACTTTGTACTCTAGCAGCCTAGTGATAATTGACTGTATAGCATTGAGATTATTGTATTTATACCTACAGTGCACAGGAAACTGCTCTCAAGAAGCAGTGCTAGATAACAGATGTAGTATGATTAAAGAAAAACCCCTTGTCTCAATTTAACCCAGAAGTGATGACATTGAACTTCTTGTTGAATTCAGCTCTTTCACATTACTCTCCTGTAGTTCCTTTGATCTGGGAAAAGCATCTTAAGGGCAAGTTAAAGAGGGCCTTTGGAGATTGAAATATTCTCTAATGGTTTATGGCTCTTGCCATTTTTGATGTCAGATTTGTGTCCATTTATTATTTTGTGAAGTGCATAGACTGGTCTGTCTGTCCTATGTAGAACGTAGCAGGATAGTGTTGGAAGATAATGGTATAAATCACATGCCATTGGAGGATGAAGAGGTGGACAAACTCCTGAGGTTGTGGAGGGCATTGCTTAGTCCTTTTTTGTTTTGTTTTGTTTTATTAAATTTGCTTAATAACATAACATTATTTTATATATTCTATAAAACAAAGAATACAAAACAAAATTCACTCATACTACAATGTATAACTACATAACATTAATATATATGGTTTCTGAAAAAGGCTTACATAACAAAAATCAATTCAAAATACCATCCGGTTTACCTGATTTATTTATTTATTTATTTATTTATTTATAATTCCCCCCTCCCCTCCCCCTCCCCCTCTCCTGCTTGGTCCTGTTATAATGCTACCAGTGTACAAAGTTGGGATTGGTTCCCCATATCTAAATCTATGTTACATGACTTGTTGTATTTGCTTAGACAGCTACTCACGAGCAACAAACTGCCTCCCAAGCAGTTGTGTGCGCTGAAATTTTTCAAAGAGGAACAAGCAAAACACTAGAGAAATAATGACACTTGGACAAGTTAAAGACCAAAATGCAAGGGACTGGCCCTTCTGCTCCTCCAATGCTGCTTTTTTCTTCCCCAAGGGAACTCGCCCTGGTCTTATTTGCTGGGGGGGGGGTGATGGGGCAAGGGAAGACCAGTGGGTGCTGAGAACAATCACTATCAGGAAGAACCACTGAATGAACTGCCTCACAGCCATTTCCTCCCCTTCCCCATATTCCTTGCGAGCCCCACCCCCTCCCTTCATCAGTTACCCCCCCCCTTCCCATCCCTCCCAGGTACATTCTCCCTCTTCCCCTCACCCTTTAAACACATCCTCCCCATCTCCACCCTGCTCTCCCTGTAAGGAGAACATCGCCTCCTCCCACTTCCCCTCATGCAACTGCCACCCAGGGGTGCCCTAGTAACCCTGCCCCCCCTACTCACTGGGTGATACCTCCTCCCACTTACTGACAGCAACAGCATTTACAGTCATACCAGAGTGGAACGCAACACGAGGTATGACTGTAATTTAAAGACTACCAGCTTTTACTATATTTCCATGCATTTGGATCAATATTTTTATTTAATGTGTGCAGAAATGATATCACTGTCATATATAAAAAACAATAAAGTTTAAACAGCTGAGTTAAAGGGAAAGATTGTAGTGGAGGGTTGTGTGAGCTTTGCAAGAGCAAGCACAGAAAGCAGGAGATAAAGATAAACTAGGAAACGTATTAACTAGTTTTGGCTACTAAGTTTAAAAAGAAAAAGAAAATTTGTCATAAAATGTGGAGCAAGCTTTGGAGTTCTCCAGAGCTCTTCACAACAAGAGTTTTTATGAACTAGCAAGCTTTCCATTTTGTGACATTTTGCTTGTTCTAAGTTTAACAAAATTGATTTTATTTATGCCACCACACATTGTGACATCTTTTATTATAATGTTAGGGAATCTTTATTAGATTTGTGGGTTTCAGAACAGAGGCTAAAAACACAGCCCACATTGTAGGAAAGCACTTGTTGAGAATTTTGACTGAAACACTGATCTGTTATAGTAATTTCAGCAGAGAATTCGAACTGACAATGTGGTGGCCCCCCCCCTTCTTTAAATCCTGTAGTGGATTATTCCCAGGTACCAGTCAGACCTTGTTGGTCTGTTTTTCTCCTTCCCTGGCATAATGTAAATTATTAAGTTTATGAGTGTGAACAGATGTGGTTGTATCATAGGGCTTGCTGCTGACAGTGGATTTTGTGTGAGTTCTGGGGTGGAAGTACCCAAGTATCTGAAGCTAATGTGTCCACCATACAATCGTGTCTAAAATGTGAATCTGTTACATGGACTGGTTAAGGCTCAGGTTTATGGTGGAGATAAAAGATATGGATGTCCTGGTAAAACAGCACAAGTGCCTCGTGTCCATGAGTCCAGATGATAAGGTAAAGGTAAAGGGACCCCTGACCATTAGGCCCAGTCGTGGCTGACTCTGAGATTGTGCGCTCATCTTGCTTTATTGGCTGAAGGAGCCAGCGTACAGCTTCCGGGTCATGTGGCCAGCATGACTAAGCCGCTTCTGGCAAACAGGAGCAGCTCACGGAAACGCCGTATACCTTTCCGCTGGAGCGGTACCGATTTATCTACTTGCACTTTGATGTGCTTTCGAACTGCTAGGTTGGCAGGAGCAGGGACCGAGCAACAGGAGCTTACCCCGTCGTGGGGATTCGAACCACCAACCTTTCGATTGGCAAGCCCAAGTGGCACAGTGGTTTAACCCACAGCGCCACCCGAGTCCCTAAATCACCCCTACAGACTATTTAGAAGTATTATAATATTATGCAGTGGCTTCTGGTGCTTCACACTCCTTTACTGCTAGTCATCATATGTTCTGTATATTTGTCAGGTTTGTCATTAAACATTTGAGTAGCTGTGAAGGAAGCTAGGCTGTGTGTGACTCACTCATCCCTACAGATCCTAAAATGACTTACGACATGCAAAGTTACATGCTATATTAGCATATGACTAGTTGACAAATGGCTTGCCAAGTAGCAAGTACACCTTTACTTGTTCCTAAGATTTCTGATTAAGGGCAGATGTATGGTAAATGGTTCCTTTGGCAGATGATGATGATAGCTATATTTCTAGGAAAAGAGGTGCCAGAACTCACCGTGAAAACCTCCCTCCTTCTCTTATAATGGCAATGGTGCAATGGTAGAAATTTCTGCATGGCAGGAAGGAAGTGGATAGAGAAAAGTCTCCCCCACTCCCTCCATAATACTAGTAGACATCATGGACATCCAGCGAAGCTGAATGGCGGAAGATTCAAGACAGAAGAAAGTCATTCTTCACAAAGCACATAGTTATGGAACTATCTTTCACAAGGAGCAGTGATGGCTGCCAACTAGGATGATTTTTTAAAAAGAGGATTAGACCAACTCACAGAGGACAAGGCTATGTTAATGTCAGAGGCATTATGCCTCTGTATACGACTTGCTGGGAATCAAATAGTAGGCAGAGTCCTGTTGAGTACACCTTGCAGGCTTCCCGGGGCTTTCTGGTTAGCCACTGTAAGAACAGGCTGCTGGACTAGACTGGCCACTGGTCTGATCCAACAGGCTTGTCTTATGTTCTTATGACCTCTTTCATATATACCTAATTATCTTTTGGCACTGTTTTCTATTTCTGGGAGACTCATTTCCCTTCCAAACTGATACATCTACTATTAAAGAATGGCATTACTTACCTCAAGTGATTAGAAAAACTACCCTAAAGTAGTAGAGTAATTCAATTACTCACCCCCCCCTTAAGGAGGATGGCAATGACCCAACCCCCCTCCTCCCAGAAAAAGCTAATCTGTCCAAGAGGGCAAGAGCAGGAGCAGGAGGGATTCCTCCCACTCCTAACACTGACCCACCCAGGCCTCTAGAACAAGATATTAGAGGAGCCTGCTTTCAACCGATTCCGGATACGCACCTCTACCAAGAGATTTGCATGTTGTCTGCAGAAACTATGGTTCTGGTTCTCCAAAGACTGAATGAAATCCTCACCAAAATAGTTAACATTGAGAAACAATTGGATACTAGTTCCTCCCCTTTATATGCCCAGGGGCTTAAAAGAATAAGAAATGACTTTGTTAACAACTCACCAACTCAATGTATGGATGAAGTGAGGTCCTGTCAAGTCTTGCAAACGAACCAGATAATGCTTGAGATTCACCGATACACTCATAGGTGGATGAACCACAGACAAATTACTATGTCCTTGTCTCAGCTCCTGAATTACCATTACCGAAATGTAAATCTAGAAAATTTCCACTTCCTGCCTACCATGAGAAACACCACGCGCCTATTTATGACCTTTAGGTCCTCAGCCCTCCCATCTCGACTCATGGAGATAAAGGATACCCTATGGTGGTTCCATTCTCTCCGCCCAGTGAGGGTATTTAAGGACGAAACTAGGAGGCAATTGGTCCCTTGCATAGAGTCAAAGCTATTGCGGATAAGGGAAACCAAGCTCAACACTAGAAACACCAATTGCCCAAAGGAAAAAAAGAACTCTGTAAGCCTAGAATTACAAGACCTGAAGAAGAGGCTAACATCTGACATCAATACCAGGGAAGATTCTGGAGCAGATCATTAAGCAA